>WYDF02292188.1:0-10189 GCA_009867245.2 Adranes taylori | reverse complement strand
GTTTTATTTTGCAAAAAAGGAAACAAATATTTTTTCATTAAAGCCTACATAGGAATATACATGTTTAGTATTCTAATGTTGTCAAACAGAAAGCTTACTAAGTGCACTACACATTCAAAAGAATGTTTACGACGGTAAATATTCATTTAACTACATTACCTTATCCTTCACGTTGATTATTCTTCCAGTTCACTACCATTTTTACTTCACAAGTACAAAAGAATTATATTAAAATTTAACATGATAGATACAACATTGATAGAAAAAAAAGGTTCCGCACTTAAACTTGGTTTCAATTTACATTATCACAATACTATATACATTGTTTAATATACATTGACGTAGTGACGAAAAAAATCCTTCGGATCATGTTTTATCCTCGCCAAAAGCTTATCCGAATCCGTTGCACGTGTGCGTTTTTGGTCAATAGTGTGTAACTGCGGCACCCATCGCGCGGATAGCTTTTGCATATCAAAATGTTTGGGATACGATCGCGTGTACAAGCTCAATTGATATGCTTGTTGTAGGCTTACGGATTTTGATTCGACAGTTTGCCATAATCAAATCATGGATTTTGTTGATGATATCTGCTGAAGTGATCATATATGAGGGCCCTTGGTGGTCATTATCCAAAACACTCGTACGGACACGAACAAATTCAGCTTTCCAAAATGTAACTGTTGCTAGTGACGGTGCACACTCGCTAGAAACAGCATCCAGTTCGGTTTTGATTTCTGCATTGTTGTTCTCTTTCTTGTGAAGGAACTTAATCACTGAAGCATATTCAACTTTCTCCATTTTTCACAAAACACAAAAGTTGTTTGCTTGCGAAGAGTGTAAAAACAAAATTAATTGTTCTTTATGCTTCAAATTTTGACAGACACTATGTGTTGGACGGCAAATGTAAAAATCAATATGGCGTTGATTGATTTTTCGTTGACACGTAACGTCATCTATCGAGGGATAGATTTATGCCAAAACACCCTCGAGGGGTCCTACACTCATTATCTTGAACCAATTTAGATTGAAAACCAAGTATAAAGTACTTCCACATCCACATCACTGCTTTCTTCGTCACTGCTGTTATTATTATCAAGAGGTATATTTATAACAAGAGGAGAAATTGGAGAGTCTGACAAATAGCTGTTTTCAATATTAATGACATGATGTAACCACGTTTTCCTCAATTCCATGTCAATTTCTTGTTCAGCTGTTCTGACTGCTTCAACAACTGACGTAGTTAGCTAGGGAGTTTTATTTAGTTTCCGTATTTTGTGCTTTAATTGATTCCAGATTAATTCAGTAGGATTTAATGTACAATAATACAGAGGCAATCTTAAAACACGGTGTCATTTTTCTCTAGCAAGCTTAAGAATTGTATAAAATTCTGATTTCTCAAAATTCTCCTTACTAACAATTTCCAAGCGTTACTTCTATGTTTATTTTGTCCATAACCTCTATGGAGTGTTTTTCTAAAAATCTAATCATTTCAACTTTCTTTGTATTGGATTTTGGTATTCTAGCATGTTCTGAACAAAAAGAGTGATATTGGGCTTTATCAAACACGATGACAGAATTTGGATATAGCATCGGTAGGCACTGGTTTTGAAACCAGTTCGGAATTAAGTCCCCATTCATATTTGCATGGTAATCGGCACTAGAATGGGCAATGTTCTTAGCAGAAATCAATAAACATCCAGGCACCCAATCATTGTCACTGCCTGCATGTACAATTATTAATCGTTTTCCTCGCGAAGTAGGCGTTTTTTAAGAAAAAATTTTTTCATTTGTCCACCAACCTCTAAACAAAACATCGTGGCTGTCATACCATGTATATGTCTTCCTTGAGCCCGGAATGTTCTTATGTCGTGATATATTTTGTGCGAAGAATTTTCAATCGTCTCCATTATACTAACTCGCTTATTAAGTTGCAGGTACTTAAATCCTATCACATGAAGACATTTTCTTAAAACAAAGGAAGAAAAATAAATATGAAAACCACGATCCATCAATTCTTGTTGAGCACCTAAAAGTGTGGGTTAAGTGTTAATCATTTCGTTTTCTTTTCAAATTATCTTCACCAGTTTGATATATCATGTAAATAGTTGAACGAGAAACATCAGTCAAATAGGATGCCCTGTCTATAGCTCGTTCGCAACCTTCTTCGTCTAAACGGTTGTGTACTGTCTTTTTCAACTTTTTTTGCATCTTCTGACAGATGAACAGTACTAGACGCATTATTATTCGAAGCTTTAGGATTTACTTTGTTGCCATCGACATCTAAAACAATGACATATACATAGACGCTTTGTTCCAATTTGTGGTTAATAACTATTCAGGAATAGGTAGATCTATAATAACTCTATCTTTTTGTTTTGCGTAGGAAGTGGAGAATCTTCAAAAGACAAAGGATGCCCGATGCATCCAATAGTGTGGGATTTTTACCCACTAAACTCCACTCCCTGTTGGGATTTTATTCATGAGGAGGTTGGTGAATTTATTGTGTGAGGCTATAGGATTTATCATCCTCTTCAGCCTGGAAGATCACATTAAGCTTCCCTCCAATATTAATATTATCGCTTTCAGTTTGCACTTCCTAACGTCGAAACATTTTAAAGCAGTTTTCAAAGAAGTTATTTTAGAAAGCAAATTTTTCAGAAATATATTCACGTTACGAAAACGATTATAGGGCTAACGGCTGAATTCTCAGGTAGTTATATAAAAATTAAAAATATGAATGGTAATGTTTTGGACAATGCATATTTATGCATTGGTACCCCATGGCTGTATGCGCTAAGGAGTTTATTGTTTTAAAATATCTCTCCCTCACAAGTAAAAAATACGTACTTTCGACTATTAAAAAAATATTTTTTTAAATGTATTTCCCAATATTTAAGTAATACATCCTTCAATGTTTTAAGTTACTAATTAAACTTTTAAAGAAAGACATAAATATTATTCATCTTACTTTAAGTATGCAAGAACGTTTTGAATCATCAAAATTATTGTGTTAGCTCTTTATATTACAGTTATATGTCAAAAAACTTGGAAAACTAAATATTTTATTTGGACTAGGAATTGTCAAGTATCAATAAATGTTAAACACTTTAGTTAATTTCAATTTCTAGCCTCTTAATTTATTTTATAACAAAAATAAGCAAGTCTACTAACACGGACTTGTCAGTTAAAAGGAAGAATTTTACGCGTTGCAGCAAAAATCTTAGCATTTAATTCCAACCTTCAAATGAAGTCTTACGGCCTTTACATTTCGAATTAGGATATATACACCAAAATCTCATTTTTTACAGAAGTTTATGCATTATTTATGCGTATTAAACAGATAAATAAATAAAATGTTTCAAGTTACAGACTTTATATTATTCGAGTATACATAAAGTAACAAATAATATATTTTGGATCTTGAATAACTTCTTTAATTTATGTTATTGTCACTAAAAACCATTGTCCTTCTTTTAATTAAAATCTACTATATAATATATACTTTATGTACTTTCAATACACATGTGTCATCTAAATTGTTCAAGACAGCTAATTTTTATATAAATGTTTTAATTCTCTAAGCACTATTTTCCATGAATCTAGTTAAGAAAGATCTGTTGTATTCATTTTTCACTACCATCACCATAGTCCACTAAACTATCATCATTTGCAATTATTTCAACACTAGTGATGTTTACTTCTAATTCATGTGCTCGATAAACCTACCTATGGCTCCTCGTTACATTTTTAGTCTGAAGTAAGCAACGTGGAATTTACCATTTTGACCCGGAATCGGGATATCATGTTATGCAATTTGTGACAAGAAAGATGTCAGCTTTGCAGTTTTGGCCACTAAGTATTCTCTTGTTTCTTTTGCCTATCAAATTAATATTTCTTGATTTCTTGATAAATTTATTTTGTATTTGGAAATGTCGATGTTTTTTTTTATTTCTAGATTTTTGTTGTTGTTTTCTATAATGGACATTGTTTCTTCTCTTCTATTATTTGGATAATCCTTGTTGATTTGCGAAGCGCGAGTAATGAATATGTGGTGCCCCTCTTCCGTTGAAGTGGTAAGCACGTACTTATTTTGCTTAATGATTGTTCCAGCCCTCGTTCTAAATTAATATAAAATGTTTATATTATTTTCAGGAAAATACAATATACACCAACTATTATATTTGTAATAAAAGACTTCAATAACGAAATAGCCAAATTATCGAACAATTCTTATTTTCAAAACTCTTTTCCCACCTAGAGCTAAAGCAGAAAAAAAATCCTTTCCGTTAATCGCAAGACATTTTTTAGATAACTCTATAATGTAAATTCCTTAAAACTGCTTTTCTTGAAAATGTTTTTCTTGCATATATAGTAAGATAGTTTGAGATGAAATAAATGGTTATTAATTGAAAGTACGCTTGAAAATATTACAATAAGCATTAAAAAAAATTACTAAAGTATAGTTCACGCGCTCTAAGATCAACAAATGTGCAATAACGAATTTTCGTCGGATAGCACCCACGTTTATTGTTCTGGGGATATACGCGTAAAGCAACCTATCTATCAGCGTCAACCTATCTAATTTTGTGCATAATACGCAATTTGCATGTTTGCTTTCATTGTGTTCGTGTTGTTTATTCGTATTAATATATTATTATTGGTTCTGGTTTATAGTTTTTTTTAATGTGGATTCTTATACGTTTGTTATATTATTACTTGTGTTATTTGCTATTTTATTAGTTCAAAATGTCTTCTAAAAAAGTCGTTTCCGGAAGAATTCAGCACAGCCAAGTACGTGAAATTATAGGTAATGTGAAATTCATGGTAATTCATGAAATTCAGGTAATTCATGAAAAAAGAAGCTGAAACTGGTTTAAAATTTCCGGTAAGTCAGTTTAAAGCGAGATTAATAGCTAGGCACAAAAATTGGCAAATTAATAAGGACGTCAAACTACCAACACCAGTAAGAAGTTTTTATCTTGAAAGAAAACAAGAGTAAGAGCTAGCCCTAAACCTACTTTGTCCGATAGTAAAATTAATGCCACGATGACATTATAAATGATTTTATTATTATTTAGAAAAAAGTCAAAGTCATGATAGGAGTTTTTGCCAGGAATACAAGATATATTTTTACAATAATTTCAGAATTCATAAAAAATAATTGCACCAAGAGTTAATTTCGTAGTGGATTAATTGCGCTCATAAAAATTATGAAGAAAATGAGATTTACGGAAAGGCAACTAAATATGTGCGTGATTATTTTAATGCTTTGTTTCATTTAAGCTAGAGAAACATCCAAGATAATCCAAATGTTCTAATAGTGACTCATCATATTCATTTAACACGAATTATTTACTTGAAACAGCTACAGAAATATAAGGAAAGAGAAAGGCCAATAATTTATAGACATCCACTCATCTCATGTCAGTTTAAACAGAATGATGGTTAAAAATTTGATTTAAAAAAGAAGCTAGTCAAAATGGATTTATTCCGAATGTACTGACAATGTTTGCTCAGGTCGGTGTGTTTCTTATTGCACATATAAATAATTTTAATTTATAATATCGTTTTCTAAATATAGGATCAAAATCGGGGGGACTATCATGATGATATGAACGACAACAATTCTATGAAATGAGTACATAAGCAACTAATAGCAAATTTAGCTCCACGCGCTGTTTTAGTGATAGATAATGCATTCTATCATAACGTGAAAATAAACAAGGATTCTATGAGCTCTTCGAGAAAAAATTATATGCAAATTTGGCTTGCAGAAAGAAATATTTCTTACTACACGCAATCCACACAACCTGAATCACAAAATAAACCTCCACGATATTGCTTCACACCGAATTTGCTAAATCAGATTTTGGAGTTCTTCGTTTGCTGCCGTATCATCGCAAATTAAATCCAATTGAAATTCTTTAGGCTTGAAAAAAATCATGTATCAAATATTTTTAACAATATATTGTTACGCCATTGGTATGACGGATAGTATATTAGTTCGGTCAAATTTTGATGACGAAATATGTTGATCTTAAGAGTCCGTAGACTATACGAATAGAATGGTCTGTCTGCAAAAAGTAATCGCGATACAAAAAATAATAAACAAAAATGCAACGAAAAAGGAATACCAAAAAAATAATGGAAACACCCAAAGAGATTGTTTCGATTTGTCTGAAACATGAGAGAACAATGAAAGGGTAACAGACTATCGAAAATACTTGTTAAACAACGAAATGTTTGCATATAAGAAACAATCCTCGTTAGACTTAAATGAAAATGTAATAGGAATACCGACTACTAACACAAAGTGGAAAAAGTAATAAAATATATCGTTGTATGGAAGGTTCAGAAGACGTATTGCAGGAAACAAAAACTATCGAAAGGGAACGAACTTAAAAACGAAAAATGTTGAAAAATAAGTTCTTTAATAAATGTTTTGTTAAAAAACGTACTTCCTTATTTTGAATTTAACAAAGGATCAATTTTTGCGATAAACGCGTGAATCTCACAACTTAGCATATGCGTGCTTTAGAATATTTTTTAACTTCCGCTATTTCGCTTGCTGTGTTGAAAAATAAGAAATCGGAAGGATGTTTTTTCAATTTGTTAATTCGCTATTTTTGCCTATGCTGGTCAATTTCAAAATTATCTTGCTTTGTTTAATCCCTTTATAAAAAGCAGATAAAAATGATTATTTTTTCGCTTCAATGTTTAATTCATTTATTTATTATAACCGTAAATGTCCTTGAGGGCTACAACTAATCTGGCTATAATAATCATTAAACTAGCATACATTACAATAATATTTTTTTAAATGCTTAATATAATAATAAATATATTTATAACATTGAAGTAATTTAATATTTATAACCGTTGATTTGACAAATAATTTACAGCTGATCGAAATGATAGAAAAACTAATAATAATTTACTTTTAGTCACAAGATTTCGCGTTTACCGGAATTTCTTCTTCTTTCGCTTTTCCCTTATGCCCTCGCAGGCGTACTTCAGTCACTTCCCACATGGAGTCTTGTCCATTGCCAATCTTCTTAATTCCGGTGGGCCTTTCCCCTCCTCCGTGCAAGGTAGGACATATAGTAGGCCCATTCCAACTTGGATCGTCGCCCTCGCCACCCCCCCTTCCCCTCTCACAGGTCGAGTTTCAAACATTTGTTTGGGCTTGATTTACTCTTCCATTCTTATTAGGTGTCCAAACCATCGAAGTTCTTTCCTTTCAATTAAACCGATCAGTGGTTCTTAGCTCAGGTACTCTCCTCTTATCCTCGTGTTCCTGACCATACCTCTGGTCCAGCTTACAGATCCTACATCAGCATTGGGAGATATACTGATTTGTATTTTTTCATTTTTGTTTTTCTGATAACTTCTCTCTTTCCTATAATGACATGATTGATATTGTAATATAGATTGTTAGCTTTATGGATCCTATGATTTATTTCGTGAAATACTTTCCCTTTTGCTTCTGTAGCATCGCATTCTGCCACTCGATGTTAAGATCTTTTCGTTCCTTCCTGGTGAGTTGCATAACTTTGCTTTTACTTGCATTGATTTCCATCCGTCTGTCCTGGAATGCACATCCCCATTCCGTTACTGCACTCTGTAGTTTATCTCTGGTTTCGCCAGAAGAACGATATCATCTGCGTACACTAATACCTGTATCCATTCTGGTCTCATCTTGAAGTTTCCTACTTTGCATTTATTAGTTCGTCTCTTACATTGTTTGATAATTTAGTCCATGAATAAAAGAGTCACCCTGTTTCACCTCTTTTTTCCATTGTGAATTCCTTTGAGGTGCGTCCATTTATCCTCACTATGCCTATAATTCCCCTGTACAGACTTTTAATTACCGTGATCAATATAGTTCTCCGTTCCTATTTAGCATTTTTTCTGCTGCGTTTTTCAGGTCTTGTGTTTACCGATTAGGTCTAAATCCATCCTGTTCTTCCTTTACTTGTTGTCTAAGCCATTACAGAGAGTATAGTTTCTGAAGAACTGGTGCTAAGCATATGGCTCTATAATTATGACAATCGGTTGATCTTCCTTTCTTGTGAATGGGAACTATGATATTCTGGTACTTTCTCAAAGGTCTATACCAACTTGAGTATGAAAGGTCCATACCAACTTGAAGAGGTCTCAAATCCACTTATCTGATTCCTCTCCTCCAAATGACACAAACTCTGGCTTAATATTATCCCAGACTGCTGCTTTACAAGTCTTCTTCCTCTTCACCCTCTCCATTGTTACTCTTCTTCCCTGGTAGCATGTCTTCCCTTCTATCGTTTCTCTTGAAGGTCTGTACATAATATTCACTCCACACCTCTAGAATGTCTTTGATCTTGCTTTTCAGTCTTTGATGTTTCTAATATTCTTCTCTGTTTTACCTTTCAAACCTTTCACCGCAATTTCTAGTTTATATTTTTGCGTTTTTTGTTCAACCAATAAGAAACGTTTCACTACACCGCAACAGCTCTATCGCATTTATGGAAACTAAACTTTAGATCCTAATTCCTTATATGCTACATTTTTAAGTAAAATATAAGTGAATATCAATTATTTTAATGTAAATATTATTTATGTTTTGTTTTATGTAGTTTTAGCATAATAATGCTTATAATACAGTTTTAGCCTGATAATGAATATATAAGTGAAACCGGTCGCAATAAATTAAAACATAATAAGGAAGTACATTGTTTAATGACATTTAAAGAGATATTTGTTTCTAATAAAAAATGTTCAATAAAATTGAATGAAAATGTAAGAAGACATTAACAAAACTAAGGATAAATTAAAAAAGATAATAAAAATGTAACAAACAATAATTAAAAGTAGCGAAATACTTTGTTAGAAAGAAGATGCTCGTTAAAACAAAGACAGGTTGTGACTGAAACCTTTAGTTAAATTTTAATGAAAATGTGTGAGTAGAAGTAATGAAATTGACGAAAAGTGGAAAAAGTAAAGAGAATGTAATAAGAAAATTAAAACCATAACGAAACACTCCGCTAGAGAGAAAATGGTTATTGAAACAAAGAAACATTTGTTTCTAATGAAAATGTTCGTTAAACTTGAATAAATACACAAAAAAAAGGTAGCAAAACTAACAAATAGTAATAAAATGTATACAAAGAACGAAATACTTCGGTAAAAACAAAAATCATCGTTTTTTACTTTTTCGCTTTCAATATGTTTAATAAGCGTTTGATAGGAATAGCAGTGTAATGTGAAACAATAACAAAGTTTTTCTTCGATTTAAATTACAATAAAGTGAAAAACGCTTCTTTTGTATTTTGAACAATACAGTTCTAATTATCCCAATTTTTAATATAATATCAATAAAAGGTTACTCAATTGTTAAATGTCTTAAAAATGGTTAAAATCGTTGCAAACTTTTACTAAATAATTAATTTGATTAATAAAATGCGTAGCAACGTAATAAAAAGTTTTGATTTTATATATAAAAAAGCATTTATTTCAGTACCTGTTTCATTTCTTGTATTTTTTAAGAGAGAATGAAACTTGATTCTTCATTTTGACGTCATTAATGTAAAAATACTATTTGCAATGATTTAAGCCCACACAATGTTATCTGATGAAGTTATCTACTTTATTTTAAGATGAACAGTTAATAAAAATGTTTTATCTTTTAAATAATTATTTCTAAATGATAAAGAGTAGAATAGAAGAAGAGTAGATCATAGTAATTATTTTCAGCGATCATTATCGCGCAAATCAAACTTAATGACGTGTAAATATTTCAAACAATTGTTTTCCTCCATATTAAAAGAAAATAATTACTCGCTACGCATTCTACCACCACTAGTATTGTGCGCGGATAGTTGGCCGTCAATTGTTGCCAGTTGACCATGAATGTCATGCTTGTTCTTATGATTCTTATTGGCGTTATTAGATTTGCCATGGGCACCGCTACGATTATTGTGCCCACGCCTACGTCATACAAATTCGAGCGGTGAACGTTTACCCACAGTGGTACGGGTACGATTTTCCAATAGACGTTCTATTAATTTCTTAATTTCGGACACAACCCATACGGATGATGTTAGAGTTGTTAAAAAGATCATATCTGAAAAAGTATTTTCTATAAATCATGTTATATTTTCTATATTCTTCAAGGAGATATATAAAATGGCGGGAATCACGTGTGGTACCT
>WYDF02292177.1:0-16194 GCA_009867245.2 Adranes taylori | reverse complement strand
TCAACTGATATTAAGCACACACTTGCATCTGGAGATCTTTTGCAGGTACAATCATCAGCAATATTAACACACTTACTGACTGCAATGTCAAAAAGGGAGGAACCTTAGGCTTTAAGTTCAACTTTACTTGAATGTAGTTTTGTGTTTGTCATGATTGTAAGATTTCCTGAGCTTACAATACGAATCATAGTACGCATTAATAAGTTGAACCACTCTATATTCCGTCGCAGTCGGAATGGATGCTTCTTCGTACAGAGCTGTAACCTTATTTGCCACTGTTGCCGCTACTTTTGAAAAAGATACACTTTTGTTGTTAATTTCAATCGTCAAGTTAAATCTTTTTTGAAAACAACAGCGTAAAACATTTTTGTGTGTTGGTAGCTTACTACTTATCAAGTCTCTAGGGTATCCAAATATAGGACATTGAAAGTCTCCTCTTGTAATTACTTTTGCAGTTACCTTGTTTGATGCATTCGTACCATGACCATAACACTTGCAATTCACTCTAATAGTTAAACAGTAACTCTGTCATTAAACACGACACAAATTATCGATAAAATTGAGATGAGATACAATAACACTTTTAAGCGATATAGCGTTTTTATATTGTTAATCTCAGAATTAAATTGATTTTCGAACCACAAGTGTGAACTTTGCCCCAGAAAATGATGCCAAATTAATCAAGGATTCAAAGTTTACATGTTACAAGGTTGGATTCATGATACAAAAAATCAAAGTTGACCTCCTTCATGATGTTACTATCAACATTTGAAAGAGTAAATGACATTACAAAGTTGTGTATGTATACATAAGATGTGTTCTTTTCAATTTAGGCTACTGTGTAGCTAAATTCCTAAACATTTTGCTTTATTTTGTGCATTTAAATCAACCTTTCCGAATGTTATATTTTCAAGAGAGTTTTGATTTTTATTACTGAAGAAAATGCAATTTGTTTTATTGACATTAAGTATTAATTTGTTTTTAGAAACCACTCTTCTAAGGCTTTGAAATATATTCGGGCTGAATCCTCAATTTGTTCAATTTTATTGCCTACTAGTATTAAATTTGTATCATCTGCATAATTTATTATTTTATTGCAGCTATTCTGAATGATTCCCACTATGTCATTAATAAGTATAACAAAAAGCATGGGCGAAGAATACTACCTTGTGGTATTCCTATACCCAACGATAAAAATTTTCAGTAAATGATTCCCTCTTTGTTTATTTTCGTTCTATTTTCTAAGTATGATCTTATCAATGTAAGAGCTTCATTTCTTATTCCTCAAGTTTTGTTAACAATATTTTATGATCAACACAATTGAACGCTTTCGTTAGGTCTAAAAATGCCCCACAAGAGACTGTTCTATCTTCCAAAGAATTTGGATTTGATATTAAATTGGAATAATAATTTGGTTTGAATTTTTGTAGTAACTGATTATATTTACGTTTGATTTCATTGTATGTGAGTGGGTAATTTATATCATGTTGTATAATCACATGGTAGTAACCGAGTAGCTTTTTTATAGATCTTATCGAATCGTAATTATGTTTGGCATGATTTATATTGGTTAGGATTTTTGGTTTAAGGCTTATCATAGGCATCGCATCGTTAAATGCTTCATAAAAGATAGTTTCAAACAGAATCAAAAGAACATTTACTTCATTTCCTTGTACTTCGCATATTTGGCTCCAATCTGTTTCCTTAAGTAGATGTTGTAATTCGTTGATATTTTCTTCTTTATTGAATTGCCTTATGTTACTGCTTTTATTACTAATAATATGGCTCTGGTTTAAGTAAATGTCACATATAATTTTTTGACATATTATCTGAGATATGGTACTCTATTACTTCTGCTTTGAAATTTTCTACGTTTGTAATGGTTATCTAAACAGCTATTTTTCTTTTTGTTTACTCATGTTTCTGTTTCAATCGCAATGCGAAGTCCTTATGAACATATTATTGCCTTTATTTCTAGGAGATTTTGGTAGTGTGTTTTGTCTTCTAAAAATCTACATTAAAATTTCACCCAATAGTGGCATTTTTCTCTTGATATGGCGTTTAGTAATTTATTTAACTGAGTAAGGAATATATTGCAATTTGAACTAGGTGTTCTCTATATAAGTACTAATAAAAATGCGTTTCATTTAAGTCAATGATAGTACCTGAACACTCAAAAATATATGGTATAGCTAATGAGTTTATATCGTTTCTCTTAATTTTCTTTCAAATGACTCTTCAACATTACCCATTTATTAATAAACTTTCTGGCCATCCCTACTTTTAATGTTCTTCAAATTTAACATAAAATCGAATTGCTAACATCTGCTATTCCCGTTATACATAAGACGCCAAAGTTCTCCTTTAATTTAATAAGGAGTATGGCGCGACGTTCATACTCATCCCAACATTTCTCACAATATTTGGAAATGACATATTCTCAATTCACATCGAAAACATATTCAATCATAAAACACCGTTATTTTTTCATTTTCATTATAATATACGTAAATACACTTTTTACTTAAGAGTGCATATCGCCCACAGTTTTACTCCCTGTGCTACTCAGATTATAATCCTCAATTTATACATACTTATTTTCTCATTGTCTTCCAGAATTACATATTGCCATTCATAATTCTTCTATTATCCATAATTGGTATCAGCTTCTTGAAATATAATGTCAACCCCCATAACGATGTGCTAATGCCTTTTTGCTGACGGTTGGTACGGACGTTATTATGATGTTTCCTTATTGTCTGCGAACAATTCAATCAGTTGCCTATTAACCATTGGCTCTGCTCGTGTGACTATAGATCTATTTCCAGAAACATCATCGAGATCTTGATAACTGATAACAGAAAACAAATACAAGGCAGTATCTCATGACAGCGTACATTATTTTAATTAAGCATGCTCGCATTATAATATTACATATGATAAACCTTAATTAAACATTCTTTTAATTATAAAAAAATAATTATTATTTCTTAAAACGAAGGGTAATGTCTAATTGTTGCACCCCAACCCTTAATGTATGTCGTGTTCTACTGGGATCAGAGGTTGGGGATACTTATAACTACAACTAAAAGTCACCTTTATAATAATAAACCTATATTTACCTAATATAAACCATCCTAATGTCGCTAACCAAGAGCCCAGAAATGATAACGCCTTCAAATTACTATAATCTTAATTCAAACCACCACCTGAAACCCTTTCTATCTTGTCTTGCTACCTATCAACCGTCTAACGCCGCTCGTGTCTCTCGCTCGACTCCCCGTTACCCTTTTCTCTTGTACGTTTGTACCCTTCGCTGCTTACCTTCATAATTACTTTTTATCTCCTATAATCGGTTCAGTATATATTTTCCAATATTCAACATATGCGACAATATATTTATATTTTGATGCATTGTAATCTTCTTGTAATGGGTTAACCGTAAATAAATAAACATGTTTATAGGGTTACGCCTAGGTATTTGATTTTTTGGCAACCAGTATTACGTAGTCCATGATTTTTAGCTTAACTTTTTCTGCTCTTTCGCTACATTTGGTAGATGACCATGCTGAACCTGTCTTGCTCGGTGCTAGTACTAGATCCTGTTTCGCCTACATCTACGATGCTATATAGGTATATAGCTATATAGCCAGGCTGATTCTGTTTTGTTCGATGCTAGTATTAAATCTTTCGATGTAGTCGCATCGCACAATAAGTCTCGTACGCTAGGAATACGCAATACTATGTTCGGATCGGATCGATAATTGTAGTTTTGCTGATGCTATCGTATTTACGTTAAGTTTTGATTAAATTGTCATGTTGCCACATTGTCCGTTTATTTTTTAATTTGCCGATAATAATGTATTATTAATTCATATATTTTATTTTCAACATACAGTACAACTTATTATGATACTTAATGAAATAAATGATTAATAATGCAATGTAAATTTCGTCTGATATTTTCTTTAACGCCAATCTGAAACTTTAATCTTGATTTAAGTTGTTAAAAATATTTGATACGTTTGGCCTCTTTATATTGTATCACTTCTTATAAATAACACTTTTTTACACTATCCGGAAGAGTTCAATTTACAAAGAGGAAGGCAGTATGTGAAAGGCGTAAATTATTACACGTAAATAAAACGTAAGAATCTAAAACTTTGTGTTTAATGAATAATACATTAATTACTACAACAAATTTTTATTCGAAAAAATTTATAAACATATCTGATTAATGTACATCGAGCGTAATAATTTTCATTACTTAATGGCGTAGACATTAATGGGTTAACTCATTAATGGCGTAGACATCATAAGTCCTATTTTGGCGTCGGAGCTTTCTTTTCGCCATCATCCACAACTTCTCAACGTTTTGAGTCTGAACTTCCGGATATCCTGCGACCACGAAGTTCCTTTGATGGTTAACAATCCTGTGCTCGTAAATATCATTAGCAATTCTCTCGATGTTTCCATAGGCGCTCCATCCGTCGGTCATTATACTGATTCCGGGCACGATGTACCTAAACAAAAAATGACAATGTGAGCTGTTAATAATAAACATATTACTCCTATGATACTGAGTTTATGAAGCAATAATTGTATTATAAACTTACTTTCATGCGGCAGCTTCCAGTGTTTGAGCGTTCCTATTTGAGACTACTGCGTAAAAGCACCGTCCTCTCTTTCAATGCCACCGAACACTCATTCCCGCCGGCGGTAGGGTATGCAATGATATTTTTGATGGAAATTTTATATTAATCAATTTCTACAATTTTTGGAGCCTGTGAATCGATTGGGCCTCCAATTTCGATAGGATGATTGGCCAAGTGTCGGGTGCAAATTTCCCGGCAACAGGAACACCAGTCTCCATAATCGTATTATTGGATCGAATGCCTAGCTCTGATTCCACTACAATGAGAATTTGCGGAAAATCCCTCGCCTAGTCATATATTATGTAGAAAAATATTCTTCTAGAAAAAGGTGTTTTGTCCTGTTTGGGAAAAGCGTTACTGGCTGTTGAATATACATATATTTTTTTATTGCATTGCAGCTGAATGTAGACATATACATTTCTCATACGAGGAGGATCATTCGGCCGTGTTGTTTTTGAAAACTCGTAATGCGTTTGCTGTATTACAGCAAAAAATGCAAATTTTTATAGGTACTGTTATTGAAATACTAGTTATCTTATCATATGCACTCTATGTGTAAGTAAATTTCTTACATTCACTGCTTTTTTTAGTAAATACGTTTTACTTTATTTTGTTTGAATTTATTTTTCTATTTGTATATTTCGTTATGATGGTTTACATGTTCATTGTTACCAGATTTGGTTTCAAACAAGTTTCGATTTTATGTACATCATTTTCACTTTATTTTTTCTTTTAGCTGGAATTTGAACTTAAGATAATTTTTTTTGAGTTTTATGTCTTTATTATGGTATTAAACGATTATTAAAGTTATTATTAATATATTCATAATAAGATTGGTTTCGAACAACGCCAAGTCGTCGATCATCACGTATCACATCAGTGAAACATCACCATTCTTATCCACCGCCCCCTCATCACCATCAATACTATTATGGAGCACGTAATGGGCATCGGACGAAAACACGTACATCACTATTTACCTCAACTACTAAACAAGTTTCGAAGAATTCTTCTAATAATACTAGTAATAAGAAAGCTCTAGCGCCATCAATAGATCTATTTTTAGGTGAGAAATATCTATAGGGTTTCCAACAGCGAAAATAAAAACAGCATGACTAATTTTTCAGGTGGCAGTTGTGCTACGCGAATCGCTTGGCGCGAACAATTGGCTATTCCATTGCTCAAGAAACACGGATTGACGTATTATAATCCAGCGATTAGAGAGATTGCTGATTCGGATACTTATACCAGTATAAGGATGATGATGGATTATGTTGATGGTACTGCAATTGATCATTCAAATAATAGATTAGGTGAATTTGGTTGCGATGATTTGCGGAAACGATTGAATGGAGGAGAATCTCTTCTTTTAGATGAATGTACGAAGTAAGTAATTTTATACTTCATTATTAATTTTATTAATCCATTTAGATTTGGAATAGTTTTTGATTTGTTAAATAAGTATTTTGGTTAGTCTGTAAATGAGTATCAGTTTTCATTTCTAACTGCGGAATTTAGGTTTTACACTACGCTCTTAAAATGAGACTAGTTTCTGTTCTTCTCTAACCAATGTTCTTCGAATCATTGAGCCACGTTGATACATTCTTGCTGAAACAGCAAAATTAATCTGCTCTTTTATAATTACGGTGTCAGAAAGTTTGAATGGTTGTGAACGATCTATGGTTTCACCTTTTTCGAAAAGATGACGTAGCTTGAGTTTCAGAGTATTGGTTTTATAAAAGTTAACATTTGTAACTTATTATTGGTATTATTGTTGCACTTTCAGTTTTTACAAAAAAAATATATAAACTTAAATAGAAGGTATCACTCAAGGTACCACTTTTAATACATTATGCGTTGAGGACTTTAGTGAATTTCCATCAGAAACAGTACATATAAGAATCAAATACGGTTGCTAAATCTAATTTGTATATACTGGCCTCCATATAGCCCCACAGTGTCAGACACGATATTAAAGGACAGAATGTTTAAATACACAAATCGCAAAAATGTTCTTATATTTGGAGCTTTTAAATTTCCACAAATTAATTGGTGGCAAAATAGGCTTCAATAAATCTGCGGAATACTTTTTTGACATGTACACAAATAGCCATTTGTACCAAATGGTACTGGAACCATTAGTTATCGTGATCCAAACAATCCATCAACACTTGACCTGGTATTTACTAATGACAGGAAACTAATTACTGAAAATTAAATGACCCGTAGGAAAAAGCGATCACTGTGTTATTGGAGCCAAAATCATGTTTCAATACACAACAACACTCACACAACCAAGCAAGTGCACAATTTTAATAAAGCAAGTTACGACGACATTCAGCTGTCAAATTGAAACTTATAATAACCTTTCAAAAGCCTTCACAAATGTTTTGAATCAATTAGTTCCAACATTCACAGTCAATAAACACTCGAAGCCTTCGTTCCATTTCAACATTCTGAAAATCATACAATTGAAAAGACATATGTGGGATTACAGGATCATCTCCAACAAAGTGACATCTCAAATCAAACTGACAAAGTGCAAGTATGAGGAATCAATCTTAGAGAACAAGAACAAATTTTCTAACTACATTTCAAACACACTCAGTTCTAAAGTTAAACAAATTATTTTGGTTAATGACACTTTAGAAGAACCAATCACTTATCAATTGCGAATGAATTTGCAAACCAGCTCCAGAGTGTTTTTACACAAGAAACTGACGGCCTATTTCTAGAAATGAAACGACAAATAAATTGCTTTGACATATTTACCATCACCCCCTAACGAGTATTAAATGCTATCAATTCTGTAAATAATAGCACCAGCCCTAGACCTGACAATATACCAGCTATTTTTATTGAAAATTCTGCAGAATTACTACTGCAGAATTATTCTGCAGTCTCCTCTATCAGAAGTTATGAATCATTCGCGGGCAATGGGTGAAGTCCCGGATGAGACAAAACTAAAGCGGTGAATTATATACCAATCAACTTGACATCGGTACTCTGTAAATGTATGGAACAAATGGTAGCTGAAGACTTGCAAATGGAAAAATTGGTAAAGCACAGCACGGATTTTTGCCTCGACGATCAGTAACTGGCAACATGCTACTGATGTCGATAACTTTATTTCATTAATCATTAATCTCGGTAACTTTATTTCATTAAATGTCTTTGTTAACATTTCAGTAATATCAGGTTCTTAAATCTGAACGCTTTTCTTGTTATAAGAAACAGTGATTATTTAAGAATATATCATAATGCATATTACTGCATCAGAAAATGGGGAATCAAAAAATTTTTCATAAAAAAAAAAGCACGAAACACGAAAGCACACTGTGGATTTCTGCCTACAGTAAATAATGTCAACATCTTTCTTCTGACACCAACTTTAATGAAAGGAAATAAATTAGTTCATCCACACCAGAATCGCAGCAACTATTTCAAAAAGTAGAGCATGTTCTGTATTCATGCATTACGGATTGTGGTTGTATGCAGCAAAAAGCCCATAAAATTTACTTGCAAACAAGAGACCACCATAGGGATTATGTTACATTTTCAAACTTTCGCTCGTAAAGTAAGAATTTATCGGGAACATATAATTACTACATCGAGAAAATGAATAACTCTATAAGTGCAAATCCTAAATATTTTTGGAGATTTGTAAATAACAAGAGAAAAACATCTGGGATTCCAAGTAAGATGTTCTTGGATGCACAAACCGCCAGCAATGGACGTGACATCGCTGAATTATTTAGTAAATATTTCTTTACAGGATATAGCAATAGAAAATGTGTGTTGCCTCAAATGAACTATCTTAGATGCGATTTTGATGTGCCTTGGATTAATGAAATCCTACTTTTGGAAGAATGAAATAATCTAAAATTTGACCCCAGTATTGATCCTAATGGAATATCAGCTCTATTTAAAGAAAAATGTTCAACGACATTATGGAAACCAATCTCTCACTTATTCAATGCTACCTTACAATGCTAAGTTTTTCCTGCTGCATGGGAGTATAGTTGTATTACACCCATATATACAGCGTTGGATAAAGGGATGTATGTTGACTCAATCTATACGGACATTTCCAAGGCGTTTGACCAGATCATGCACTATTATTGCGTAAGTTGGAAAACCTTGGATTCCCTCAAAAACTAACAAATTTGTGCGGCAGCTTCCTGACTGGCAGCACTCAATCGGTGAGAATTGGGAATTATGTGTCCAGTCCCGTATTATGGGGTCAGTGTGGATTTCCTCAAGGTAGTTACTGTTTTCCGTTGCAATTCAATCTATTTATAAACGACATAAAAAGAGTATTTCGAATAGTCAAGGTTCTTCGCCTTCGCTGGTGATGTCAATATATTTCTAAATATAAATACTTTACAGGACAGATTTAACTTACAAAAAGATCTGGACAATTTCTTATCATGGTCTGAGACCACTGTTAGAGCTTGAACCATGAGAAATGTTATGCAATCACCTTCTCTAAAAAACTTACTACTAGCTTCAACTATAGGTTTGAGGGAAGTAGCATCATAAAAACTGATACCATTAAGGACCATTAAGGTGTCTTGTTCGATAAGAAGTTGCTATTTGATAGACATGCTAACTACATAATACTTATAGCTAGAAAAATGATTGGATTTGCATTACGAAGTTGAAGTGACCTTAATTTACATACAATGAAATTAATCTAATATACACTTGTGAGATCCAATTTGGAAACCGCAAGTCCAGTTTGGTCATCATTCTTTAACTTATATGAGGTCAGAATTGAAATAGTCCAAAACATATTTTTACGATACTGTGCATTTAAATTAAATATCAACTATAGTAATCTTAACTATGAGCCTACAAAGCTTCAAAGCTACAAAGCATACAAAGCTTAAAATAGCTTCTCTGGAACACATCTCTGGTTTCATACAGAGGTTAATCGATGGATTTGTTGACTGTGAGACTTTATTAAGCCAAATCAAATGGAAAATTCCTCTAAGAGAATTAAGCTCCATGAATGAATTCCACATCGAGTTCCATGCCACCAATTATGGTAAGCATACCTTTCTCATTCGGGGTGTCTCAGTAATAAACCAATTTGATTTAAATGTCTATTCATCAATTTTCAAATTTAAAAAAGAAGCCTACGATATAATCGCTTTACTGTTACATTTAAAATTGATATGGTCTATAGTGTTTTATTAAATAACTTATCATAGTTATTGAATATTAAATATTTATAGTTCTTCATATATTAATACTTTTATACACTGTGCGTTATCATTCTATTATTATATTTACTAGTTTTCTTTGTAATGGGGTTATCCGTTGATATATGTAAATAAATAAATAAAATGCATAGTCGGACAGTCGCAACGCACAGTTGTAGCAGTTTTTGATGTTGCGTCAAAGATGCACTTATTGAGTTAGATATTTGCTTCATAATTGAATTTTATATTTTTTCAGTCCTGAATTATCTTCATTCATATTTTCTACGCCACCTCCAATTCCATCATGTAGTAGTACAAATCTAAAAACAAATATTCCGCCCAATTCGCTCCGCTACATTAACGAAACGAATGTATTGCAATGGAAACGCGCGATGGAACGAAGTCGTATCATACTATATTATATCACGGGCGATACGAGATCACTAACATCGATGATCTTAGCGTCTCATTACATTGGAATAGGTCAAACGGTGGTTTTATGCATTGAGGAATTACCAATGGATCGGGATGTAGTAATTAATGGAGAAATTGTAAGTTGAAACATTTCATTGGTCGAGAATTTTTTTGTACTGTGTTCATATAAAAAACTGAAAACTTCAATTGCCAATATAAAGATATGTTTTAAAAATCAGATGGTATGGAAGTCAGGTAGATCGTTTAATTGTATCTGAAGTGAATATAGAATATACACAATATAAAACCACAGTAATGGTTTTATGGATGGAAGTTACCATACTAGCATTGAACTAGCGTACATTTAACTCATGTAACCAACACCATATGTCGTTGACTACATTTGGTTATAAACATAATTAAGCATTGCACCTTGAAAATACACTTAATAGTTTGTATATTTTATACAAAATACATTATACTTTGACCCTGCTTCATTACGCACTTGAACTTTTTTACCCATCGAATCATAGGATACACCCTCCTATCATAAATATCTTTCTCTCTATCTTTAGCATCCAACAAATTATCTTTATCATCCTCCCATGATTTCTATACCCCCATCCTCCCTGTAACGTAATTCTGATGGGTGATCGAAACTATATAGTGGTTTGACTACTTCCTGAAGTGAACTTTGTAACCGGCCAAGTTTACCAAATTCTAATTGAAATTGAGTATATTAGTAGCCTTATGCATGGATAGCGTATAACAATCTATCAAGGTTGTTATACAACCTATCTAGGGCGTATAACGTCATATTGATTATGTTGCGCTCTCGTAAGAACTTGTATACTAGCATTCTTTATGTATAATTCTTATAGCTCATCGCTATCAAGTTTAATTCGACTAAGAGTATCTACTACTACATTCTCATCCCCTTTTACATATGACATTGCGAAATTAAATTCTTCCAAAGTTAATTTAAATTTTGTCAACCTACTTGACGGATTTGTCATTCCAAAAAGATAAATCAAAGGCTTGTGATCAGTTTCGATATGAAACTTCCTCGCATAGATATACGGACTTAATTTCTTAACAATTCAACAGCTAGCTAAAAGCTCTTTCTCAATAGTGCAATAATGTAATTCACTGTATAATAATTTGATAATTTAGTGCAATAGTTTACAATAGGGAATAGGGAATAATAATTTGATTCAATTTTCGACGTATGAATGAAACTGGTTTCCCATTTCCATTGGATAAAACTGCATCTAAAGAAAATGCACTCGCTTCTGTAGTGAGTGTAAAATTAGGATTATCTAAAATTGGTGCTGACAATAACGCTTCTTTTAATTTCAAAAACGATTTTGGCAATCAGCAGACCAAGTGAACTCTACTCCTTTCTATGACAACCTATTTAACGCAGTTGCTATTTCCGCGAATCTTTATAAATTTCCTATATCATTTACAAACGCTACAAATCTTTTCGTTTCCCCCGATGATTTAGGTATTGGATAATTTTCCATTGCACGAAGTTTCGGCGGGTCAGGTTTTACCCCGTCTTGTATTTTATGTCCCAAATACAAAATTTCCTTCCTTAAAAACTTACATTTCCGTAAATTCATTTTTAAATTAACCTTCCTCAATCTCGCCAAACACCGAATCAAATTATTATTGTAATCCTTCCGATTCTTCCCAAAACAAACAAGATCATCCATATACATTAAAAATGATGTATAATTCAATCCTGACATAGCAATCCTGACATATTGTCGTAGTTTTAGTAAAAACATTGGGTTACCTTTTCAAACTCTGCGGTAACCTAATCATTTGATAATGACCCCTGTCAGTCGTAAATGATGTACATGATCTTAATTCTTCCTCTTAACTCCACTGGTAATACCCTTGTGCCAGATCCAAATGTGAGAAGTAAAGTGCTCTGATAACGATTCTTATGTAGATTATAAATCCGGAAATAGAAACCGATCCAAAACCAAGCTCCATTCCCCTTTGCCTTCTGCCTTCTTCATTAACCTTATTTGGCACTACTAATAACGGACTAGATCATAGAGTACTAGATCATACTGAATTACTCGGTTCAATGATTCCATCAAAAAGCATATTATCTACTTGTCTATGAAACTCATCCTTCTGACTCTGCGGAATACGATATGTTTTACATACTGGTTTCGTACCCTCTTTCAATGGAATGGACTGTGGAAAGATATTTGTATGTGTTAGCTTATCTTCCGGCAAATAAAAACCATCAGCGAACTTCGCACATATATTGTGCACTGAATCAGTTTCCTCCACATTCAATCCAGAATTATCCAAAATGTTCAACAAGCTCTCCACTCTATCAACTGAATTTCGCGCTTCGCCACTTCTACCAGATCAATTTTTTTTACATCTTTTATTTCTGGCTGAAAATTCGTGTATACTTGATTCTCCTCATTTATATTTAAAATTCTAATAGGAGCCTTGTCATTTACTTGTTTCGCCAAAGCTCCCGCAACAAAATCTCCGTCTGAAATCTCTGTGGGTAACACCACTATTTCACACTTCGCCTGTTGTTCAAAAGAACACATGAAAACTTTTTCGGAACGTGTTGGAATGCATACACGGTCCTATCACGGTCGCCATGTGATATTCTGTTTTCGTTGAATATAAAATAATTTAATAATTATTAATTAATAATAATAAAATAATTAAACTAGCATTTATAAAATTAAATAACACTTAATATATTTTTATATACAATTTGTACGTAAATCTTGATTGTATCCTCTATTTTCTAAATCTTGAAAATAGAGGATGATATTAATATTGATAGAGAATATAGAATGTTCTAAAAAATAATACACTGTACACATAAAACCGCGCCTAATTACGGGCTGAAGTTTACAATATTGTCATTGAATTAGTTCGTACATTTAATTCATCTAAGAATGTCACTATATGTCGTTGACTATATTTGGTTATAAACATATTAAGCATTGCACCTGGAAAATACACGTAATGTTATATATTTGATACAAATGATCAGTATATTAATTATAATAAACTAATAACTTACTGTTCAATACCAATGTTATAAGGAATTACCATAGAGCAAACAATTCGTTGTCATTATTTGCTCTATGGAATTTCACGCAATAGACTGATAGATGCTAGTGGCCGAAGATTTAACAGCACTTTAGATTTAACAGATAGCCTGATAACCAACTTCACAGTCAATGCAAGAAGCTAGGTTCCAGTCTTCAAGCTTTACCATACATTCATCTTCTAACTGCGAAACAAATAGCAGATGTCTATGATTTTATTTACTTTTAGGTTTACATCGCGTAAGCCCTCTAAGTTACTTCTATTAGTAAAAGCGAAAACAGGCATCTTCTAGTTTAAGGCATTCGTTGTTTTTTTCAACCACTTTAACTGCTTCTTGTATAAAATTACAGTTAACAGTTGAATTGAATTTGCCTAGGATTATGATGACGATGTCGTTCGCGTACCCAATGGCATAAATGTCTTACTTTTCCATGCAAGAGTTTCTCTCCTATAAGGCATTGCAGTAGCAGGGATAAAACGAGTCTGTTTTCAAGCATTGGCTTGGTCAACCTACGCAAGTTGGATGAATGCTGTGCTTTGTTGAGCATCTCACAATTGATTCGAAACTGATGGCTTTGTGTTATAGAAGTATGATGTATTCTTGACACTATAGAGAACCCTGCCTAATTATTCGATATCCAAAATACAGCTTTGGATTGAAACAAAATCTCATCATATCAATAATGCCAATATAAAGTTCGGAATACAGAACAATTCATTTGCAATCTTAAATAATTCGTAGATCAGAATAATAAAGAAGTAGTTATTACTATATTATTATTAGTGCATTGACGAGTCGGGCGAAGTGCAGATTGGTGGAGAGAAAGGAATAATAATTATACAGCATTGTATGTGGAGTCGTCTTTTAGTACATTGACGAATCGAACGGGGAGTGGATTGTTGAGAAAAAAAGGAAATATTAGTAACAGTTTCATATATGACATCCTCTTTTAATTGGTGCTGAAGTCAAGATTCTTTAGAAGTTAAAATCATTTTTTTGATATTAACTTTATACTATATACATTATTATATACAATAATAAAATAATACTAATTTTTAGTGATTTTTAAATACATTAGAAAATACATAAAACTCATTTTTTTTAAATATGGACACGGTTCAAACCAAATCTCCATGTTCATGCAATCTCGTTTTCATGCCGAGTTTTAATTATTATTTTTGTTTTTCGTTTCTAAATAGTTGACAAAGCAAGCGATAAAAGACTATAATAGAGGTCGTGTATATTTAAGTGATTTAGCACGACGAAGTGGTGTTTCAGTATTCAGCGATATCAAGCAAGCAATAAATCATACGGTTGAACTTTTATTATCTGGTCGATAATATACGATATCTACGGGAGTCGAAGTAATAGAGGTAAAAAGAAAAGGGGTAAGAAATGTTCGTTTTGCCTTAAAAGAGATATTGAAAACGATATCTGTGATCGCGTAACGCATTTAAATATCTATTTGCGATGCGCTTTATTTAAAGAATTTAGCTGAATTTATATATTATGTTGGATGTCTGAACAAATTGTTTGCAGATTTTCTCACGAAATAACCGAGAAATATTTTTTTTACTTTATGCGTTGTTATATAATTCTTATAAATTTTCTATCACATGACTTTGCACTTAATTGTAATAAAAAATTTATTGAGAATATATTTTGATACTTCGTTTGGAATTGATTCAAAGAAATTTGTACCATTGACATTTTAATAGCAAAATAAGGAATTCTTCATAAGAAATTTTTATTATATTGTTTTAGTAATATAAATTTAATGTTTCACAGTTTTTCCGTTTTAATATATTTTTTAATAGTCCATAAAACAAAAATTAAAAAAAAATTATATTTTTAAAAATTATTATCATTGAACACGGGATTAGTGCACGGAAATATCTCAAAGAAAAAGATATAATTTGGTTACAATAGGGCCGTAAAATATAGTTCTTGTTACTTATGCTTTCTTATTTGATTTCCAAACAGCCTACAGTAGCCTTTGGTACTCTTAGGTTCACGGAGTGATATGCCAACAATAGTTTAATTTTATGAGTTCCATGTGCATTTTCTCTTAACAACAAAGTGAGCTTTTAAGCTTCAAATCGTCTTTTATCATATTAAGATTAATGTTCTGTTGGATGTACGTTTTTAGAACATACCAGTTTCAATCAGATTAAGTACTTGCTGTGATAAAATATTCATGCTCCTTAATCAGTGCATCTAATTTTGTAGCAAAATGTTCAGCGACAACTAAAGCTTTCGGTTTTCAGCTTCGTCTCTCAGCTTAAGAATATGAAATCCATATCGTCCGTTCATAGGTCTAGATTGAAGATATCATTAAGTTTTTAAAACAAGACGTTTTGCTTTTACTTGAACATATAGTTACGTTGACAGTTTGACATAATCTATATTTTGATGTTTAATCCATTGGTTTGTTCCATAATTGTCCTTATTTTATTTTGGTGGTACTTTGTTTGTATTGTAATTTTTTCTTTTAATAAGTTGTTAAAAGAAAAAATTACATAATTTTGGTACTTGGGGGTTCAATTGTGTTAGTTTTAAGATTGTGAATTTTTTCTTTGTATTTTCCGTTAGTTTTACAATGTTTTTAGTTTTTTCTAAGAATTTACTAAGTGAGTTTTTTTTTTATATTGCAGTAGTTATATTCGTTTTTTAGATTGTTTTGTGTATAGATTGTTTTTATCTATTATTATGAGACATTCGTTTTTGTCTGCTTGACTTACCGCATAGTATACTTTGTAGTCTTATGCTTTTTCTTTTGAATTTTCCCGTCCATTCTTTTTCTCTCCTGTTT
>WYDF02292166.1:0-16194 GCA_009867245.2 Adranes taylori | reverse complement strand
GGCATGAGTGTGTAACTATTTCAATTCAGTTTGACTGCCTTACATCAGTCATTCGAGTCTACTATAGTCGCTAAAAACGATTTAGATGCAGATCCTAATTTCAATGCATTTCTGACAGTAGTTCGAGTAATGCTCATCGTTCCTTGGACGGTGCTAAAAAACTCGATAACGTTGAAGGTTCTGTCGATTAAACAGAGGAAAGAAAAGGCAACGAAACACTGAAGGATGGGTGAGAAAAGGGTAAAATGGGTGAAAAGTTCTAGAAAAGCCTATATCACAACGTCAAAACCTAACAAGCAACTTCCTGCTTGAAAAGTATATCCTCCTTGTGCAGAAAAATTGACAATACAGGCAGAAAGCATATGTTCAATAATTAGTGGAATCTCGCTAATTTACAGTTGCAAAGAGAATTCGTTTCTAGGCGCACAGAAACTATGAAACCAAAATATCGTTACTTAAACACGCATGATTATAAAACATGAATTCTGCATTCTTTGTGATAAACAATTATTGTACAACAGTAAAAAAATAATTGTATAAGTTCACCTTTGATATTAATGACAGACCTATGCGGACAGCCGAAAAAAAAAATTAGATTCCTTGTTTACGATACGAAAGAAAAATTTGGGAAGCAACCAACTGTTTCGGAATCAAAGAGAGTATTCGAGGACTTATTAATGCTATACGTTCAATACAATATCACTAATTAAGGGCTGAAACAGAAAGCAGAAAGATTACTGCGGCAAGCAAAACCACAGATCCGAACAGCAAAACCAACAGGCCGCCACGCATTGTCTTTTGATTTCATGTGGCTACAGGAAGAACGGGGCAATAACTATTCTTTAGACGCGCGATAAAATAAAGTCAGGTGGAATTAAACTCCTCCGATTTTGAAAAAGGAGACCCACGAAAATTCTTTTATAAAACGTCATATGAAGATACGGAATTTAAAAAAGTCATCGTAAAGAAAACATGATCGGAAGAAGATTTCAGTTCTGTGCAGTTAGTTCTATGTGTTAGTTCCAATCTCTATGAGCGAGAAACAATCTCTATGAGCGAGCTTTTATCTAATACAAAGTGTATAGAAATTTATATTTTATTACCTACTCTAGTTACTACTGAAGCTCTTTTGTTAGTGCTAATAAAGACTACAATAAAACAATAGTGTTTTTTCACAAGTTTTGTTTTTGACTTTTTACTCAAAAATTTTTAATTTCCTGGATAAATATCAATATTGGGTACTGTCTATAACATTTTTTTTAATACTGATTGAATCTCCAAAAATTTTATTACCATCTTTATTAAAAAAAAATCATTAAAACTGTTAAAACTCCAAATATATCAGTTCGGTGTGGGTTAGATACACATAAAAGTTATCACGAGTTAAAAGGGTTGTCTTCAAGGATCGTAAGGCTAATGTAACAGATCTAACATTATTATTGTTTACTTCAGTTTATGCTTCAGCTTTTGTCTTTTGTTACAATAGTGCAATGGTGCGATACGATGGTGTAAATAAATTAGAATTTATTAGCTCTGTTACCTGATGCCTTAATAAGGAACCGCATTTTGCATACAAAAACATTTCCATATTCGCTGCTATTAAAAACAAATAATAGGTGATACTATCCAGACTGAGTTTGCTTAAAAACAAAATTTAAATGGTATAATTACGCCCCACGAGAATTTATATAAAAAATTTACTGAAAATAATTTAGAAAAATATTCTGCTACCGCAAAATTTAAGTAAATGACGGTAGAAACGGTTCAGATTTTAATTTAACTCCCGGAGCCTAGAAAACTATATTATTTGAACAGAATTTATTAACTGTAAAATTTATCAGAAAGCTAGTAGGTATTGACTATTTCAAATCCGTCCAGATTCTAAAACTCTGACTTCCAGTATTTCAATGCGCATCATTTAATTATATTTTTGTATACATATAGAGTCGCGAAAAACAGTCACATAAAATTATACTTACTAGTCAAGTGCTATTACGTAAAATATAACGGTGGTCATTATGATGTCTAAAAAGTATTGGAAAAGTAATACTTCGCGAAATAATTTATTAATTTGTTTCATTAATCTAAAATATATATATATATATATATTTGCGTTTAACCAGGCAGGTCATTGTGCAGCGGATATTGAATATTATGTTATAAATATCAATACTATTAAAGTACAAGTTAAACACTGATGCTTATTAACTATTAAAAGAGCTTCTTTGCTTTAAGAATTTGAAAACTTTGAAACGAAATATTGATGCAGTACATGTTATGATCGAACATTACAGCGAGGAACATGACGTTCAGTATTAGTGTATAATTATAATACGTACGGCGCGCAGTCGAAAAGTAACTTGTCGATTTACTATTACTTTTTTCTATCTTTTTCTATTTTTTCATAGTTTCTGAGTTAACGTTCATAGTTTGTTTAACTATGAACGTAGCAACATCGCGTATTATACAAGTTAGATACATGGCACTAATTCCATTGGACACAATACCAGGCACTAAGTGGCAGCAAAGTTTTGGCCTCCTAATTTTAAAATTGAATTTTTGAATAGAATTAGTTTGAACCCTCTCAAAACTATAATGTGGTCTCGTCATTCAAAACAACATTTATCCAACCGCAAACACACTATCGTATTAATCTCATAAAACATAAAACTTATTGAATGTAAAGTGATTCTGGTTTTATACCCACCAAGCCATATATAATTAATTTTAGTAGGTAAGTAATATCAGCTTTAACAACAAGTGTTTTTAAAAAAACGACTTTTTGTTAAAAGAAGTTGCTGAAGATCCTTTATAAATAATAGGTGAAATGACGTCGTACATCTTGTACCAGTGTTTTTGTTGTGAGAGCTGATATTACTTACCTACTATAATTAAGTAAATCATTTTTTCCTGGAACTTTGCATATATGTGCTCTTAATTAGGACTTACATACACATGATTGTTGAATGTCCCCTGGCATGGCGACAAATTATTTTATGCGAAATACAATGAAACTAATGACTTCCAGTATATGAAAGTTGGCGTGCAGATCACGTCTGTTAATTTTTACATCTACAAATAATTTTACATTTTCTTACAAAGTAATGAAATATGTAAATATTCTTGTTAAAATGTTACAGAAACTGATATTAGAAATAAAAACTTTGATATTTTGGCTTTCGCGACTCAAAAAAAAAATAACATTAAATATTTTTAATAACAGCTTACAATAAAACACAATTATGCTGTTCAATAAACTCAGCCATTTGTATTTTTAACACCCGGCTATTTTTATATAGACTTAAATTTTTAATTCCATATTTTAGCATTTCAAACCCCATATAGCATTTTAAAATCAAAGCAACGAATATCGTGTCAGAACTTATTTCAATAATATAGCAAAAATGAAGTATAATTATCCCATCCAAAAATACTTTAAAATAAAAACAGGACTTATTGCTTAGATCGCAGTATTCATATTGGAGAATTGCAATGTGATCGCTATATAATGGACATAGAACTACACCGAGAGTCGCAAAGCAACTTAGTATCCAGAATGCAAGTAGTACAAAATACACTGTGTTATACATCTTTTGAAGTTTTTGCGAAATATTAGGATCAAATTTATCCCAACTCCAAAATAAGTAACAAATATCTCTGATTTTTAAAAATTGGTCTTCTTTCAAAATCCATATCAAGTACCGAATACCTACAAGCAACACTCCAGGAAGTAAAATATTTTTAGTCAACAATTGACTACCATTTCTATCCCAATTTATTAGAATTCCTACTAACATTGATATTAATGTTATCCAAAGTATAAACAGGCATATGAATTTTAAAATCTTATATTTTATGGATTTAGAACGCACAAAGAGTCCTACAAGATTAAACCCTCTTATAGTCAAATCTAATACTACGTCGTTCATGATTTAAATTTAAATAATTTTAGTTTATTTTATTAAACATATTTTGTTAGAAACCAAATCGATTTTAAATTTCAAATAATAACTAAAATGTTACATGTTAAAAAGGATCGAATTATTTAAATAATTTATATGATATTGAAACTAAATATAATTACAGATATATCCAAAGAAAATTATTTATTATTGAGACAAAATTAAAATAAATGTAATTTATAATTTGTATAATAACATTTCGTCAAATAGAGTAGTGATTCTCAATCTTTTTCTTTAGGGTACACTTTTAATAATTTAAAACTTTCGCGGCACACTAACAATAAGATAAGTTAAAAGATTTTTTTTGTTTATTAATTGATGCACTTATAATATATTTTATAAAGTAAGCATAGCATAATAATTTTTACTGAAAACTAAATTACAAATTGCATTACAAAGTAAACACAATTTTTATTTAATATTAAATTACAAATTGGGGCTTCGTTTTGTTATAACTTCATTTATATTTGGGCGTAAAAATTGTAATGCTTCACTCGTTTTATGATCCAGATTTAAAAATCTCGATCTTCGTTCTTTTTTGTTGGCCAAAGCAGAAAATCCGAATTCGCCCAAATAGGATGATGAAAATTGTAATAACATATTTACATGTTTTTTATATTTTCAGATAATCGTATCTGAGAATAATCCAGAACAAATTAATTAACAAACTGCTACTTCGTCAAACTGCTACTAAGTGCGTTATGCAAAGTTAATAAAATACATTATATCAAATGCATTACACAGCTAATAAATTGATACATAGCGTCATAAAGTATGTAACTTGAATGCATTTGTAACTTATAAGTAGAATTTTATGAATTAGTTTAGAGAGGCATATAGCGTACTGGTAGAATACTGGACTCATAATTCAGTGTAGTAATATTCTCCGTCTATAGTTGATATGATGTGGGCTGATAATGGCTACCACTAGGACAGAAACACAATTCTAAACTAATCCTTACATTTACTGATCATCAATATGCAATTTTTAGAATAAACCACCTGTCTATTATAAATTAATTGATTCTTTCAGAGTTAATTCATACATCGACGTGTCGTTTATCAAAATACATTTCGAACCCAATTAACTTTTTCATTTTTAAATTCGGACAGTAACGAACAATTGTTTGCTCAGTTATGTCAAATAATCAATAACTATTTTATGAATTTTTTTATAACAGTCGTTTGGAACTCAAGCGACACAATCCTTTTTAAACTATCTTCCTATGCTTTATTCTTCCATAAGGTAATTTTTCTTGAGATTCCAACAATTTATCGGTTGAGTTTTAAATATTTTCTTTTGGTCCTTGCATACTTGTATTTATGTAATTAAAAATATCATATAAGTAAGCAAGTTTAGCACACTATATTTTGTCATCCAACAAAATCATTATTATCTTCATGAAAAAATACATATATTTCGTTTTCTAATTCAAGCACACGCGTAAAAACTATCCCTATGGATAACCACCTAACTTTTGTATAAAGTAACAGTGATTTATATAATTAATCATTATATCAAATTATAGTAATTGTTTAATTTCTTATAAATACAAATTAATTTAAAATATAATAAAATATGAATAATCATATCATTTCTGTGAATGAATAGAACATCGTTTTCTGATGCAACCGAAGGATGATTAATGAGCAAGTGACGTTGGAGCTTGTTACAGAATTCTTCTAGTCAAAGCACCATCGTAAATTCCCTTTATAACTACTCTACTGGCTTTATACTTTATTCTATTTATTTGTAACATAAAATGTAATCGTGCATGAGATTATACTGGGTCGTGTTAAAATTTGCTATTCTTGGTTATTATAATAAAGTTCTCAAACACTCTGGTAGTGGACGCAATAACATATTTTAAATGGCTTGCTTTATTGTTTTATAATATTTGTATTTGATTTTGATTCTTTTTATATAAAGTAAACTTCTGACCGGATTTCGTGGTTTCTCCCAGAAGTCCCAGATTGTTAGGGGGTAATGACACATCGCCTAGAACTTTAGTTGATCAGGGTCAACCGGAGGGTGTCGTAGGTTCTTCTTTGTGCTTGGGTGGAGTGGAAGATACAGGTACGTTTACTAGCATCCGTGGTGTGCGTGGCGCTGTATGATCGGTCTTCGGGTTTCCTGCCGCGTTTATTTCGGTCTCATTAGATACGCTAGACTTTCGCGTCCCACTTCTTTAACTGTTCTCCACCTGGTCTTCTCCTTGATAAAGTAGATGGGCCGAAAAGTGGAGCGAAATATTGATATGAGTAAGAGAGGACAATTTAAGATTAGATGATTAGATAATAGATATATCAGAAGATTCACCTCAAATTTAGATGATGTGGTTTATGTATATCTGATCTGATGCTTGCATAATTTTTATTGTTGTTGACTAGTTGAATATAATTTAACTTCAACAAAATAAGAGATTTTTGTTGGTGTTGCATACTATAGATGCACAACGGATTCAGACGTGCAAATTTAGCTCACTCCATAGGTTGGTGTAAGTTGGTCACCTAATAAAGATCGTCACTCAAGAGCTATCAGAATGACATCCAAGCGGCGTTTGAGGAATAATAACTAGAGAGGCTGCTTCTAATGCAAATTTTCTGGGAAAAAGTTGCTTCTGACACGTCGGCTGACCTGTGGCATTCGAGATAAAAATTGCTGTATTTTAATGATGAAGAATAATTCGTGGTGCGCCTAAGCGATAGTAATAGCAGTCCTACTTCAGCAGAACCTTAGAATCATAGCATTGAAACGCCTTCATGCTAAAATGTGTCCAATCAAATTCGTAGAAAGCACCAAAAGAGTGTAAAGCATAAAGGTTTATTTACAAACGCGTGGCCTAAAAATCCGTTAACACATTTTCTGGTAAAAAAAACTAGTAAAAAATTTCCACCGCCAAAAAATACCTTATGTCGTAAAACTGAAAATACTAAAAAAACAGAAAGGAAATAAGAACAGTCGTTGCAAATAGTAAAATGCGAAAATATCATATACTTGTGAAGAAAGCAATCATATGTTGAGAAGATAAAGGATGCCTCTAGATTTCGGCGAAAAGTATATTTATCCTTTCAGACCAAATACATGAGATTGAGCGTAAGTATCTATATGTTTTTCTACGCGGATCGGCTTTATTTGACGTTTTATTTTAAACGTACTAAATCTTTATAATGCGAGTTTGTATTACTATTATTTATAATTTGATAATTACTTATTACTAACTTGATTTATTAATTGGTACATTGCATTCGTTTGAAAGAATCAAACTAGATTAGATTAAGCAATTTATATATTATATTAGCGGGTTGCTCATTGAACTGATGAATTATTAGAGAACTGCTTATTGAAATTTTTAATTGTAGATGTAAATTTTAAGAACTTCATAATACTTACAATATGAACAGCACATTTTTTGGTAAAGGAAACATCTTTAGCTGTACAGTACTCGGGATTGTTACCCTGATTGCTGACACCACCATAATCGTTGTTGATTCCTTTTTTAAAAATCCATTTAAGGATGTTCTCTTAAAATAGAAATAATTTTGTCAAAAAATTCAAAAAATTGTTAAAAACGAAATATCATATATATATATAATACATATTTGAAATTTGACGTATCCGCGAGTGTAATATGACGTGTAGTTGTTTGTCTTTAGGGTTATAGCTCGCGTGGGGTAGGCATTTCAATGTGCCAAAGTTTCGCCAATGTCGCATATGGCATTCCCGCAGCTTAAAGAAAGTCTGAAAACTTATTCTGTTATGTGTCTCGCATACGACCGACATTCACCAAATAGCATTCATTGCAGGGTACTTCGTACACTTCTTGGTCTTCTAGTGGAATTTTGTCTTTTTGTTTGGATAAAATGCTGCGAATTTTTTTATGTCTGTTAAATACTGTTTTGATGCCATTTTTCTTTAGAATCGATGATATTTTGTGGGTACTTTCTTTTATATACGGAAGAGTTGCAATGCCAATTTGTTCAGATCATGCTGGTTCTGGAGGTTGGTGCTGGTTCCAGAACGGCTATACTAATACCCAAATAAACAAGAACATACTCCCGAAACACAAAATATAAGATCCGGAACCAGCACCATCTAAACCAATTGCCATGTCAGTGGTGTCTGGCAGTCAGTGGCGGCAAACTTTACGAATCGCACAGCACACAAAAGTGCGGCGGCACAGTGGTTGAGAATCACTTGCATAGCCAGAAATATTTTAAAAACAGTAGAATATTAATTAAAATATTCGACGTAGAAAATTTTATATTTTTTAAGAGATTTTTTATTCAATTATATATTCCTTTGACTCTTTATATTTTTAACAGAAAATAAGTTCACTACTCATATTTGAACATACCAAATAATATCTGAAAATTATTTAGTACTATGTAAGTAATTATAAAGTAAAGAATACAATTCTAAATACTAGAATTAGAAGAATGGTGTGTTATTGATTTCTAAATAACACTATTCTTGATATTTCTAAATTTATCAACTGAATTTCATTTATTTTATACAGTTACTTATTCGTTTATTCACGATTGGGCAAAACTCTAAATTATTTAAAAATTCAAATTAGCTTCTTCTGAGTGTTTGTAAAACGTAGCTAGGCTAAAGAGTTTATATAAAACAGTTCTTGAAAGATTTTTGGTAATGCCATTCATTAGTGTTTTTAAAAACCGAACCTATCAGTCCGGTTTTCTCTATTCTTAAGCCTCTGGAATTAATATGTTTTCTGTATAACAATGCATCGTGGCCTTATATATCTAGATATCCTTTGAATATTAGAACTATTCTGTTTCGCACTAAGGTTAAAATATTTCTCAATATTTAGCTTTAAAGACATATCAGTGAAATATTCAAGTCACATACTAATGTACTTTTTATTTCATGCAGAAACACATTTTCATATTATATATAAAAGCTTAGGTATCACAGTATCACTAGTATATGCTTCAAATGTGCAACTATTTTCAGATGGGCTAACGTATTCTTGATCTTCTAGACTTAATAGATTCTTACAAACCAGACCTTTCTTCAAAGTCTTTAAATTCTCTTTTTACCTAAATCTGTAACCTAAGTGTTTAACTTCTCTTTCAATTTTTGCTTTGATGGCTTCTCATATTCGGTTTCGATTCATTCAATCAGATTCTTCTTTCATTTTGATATTGCTGTATTTTGACTTTACATTCTATATTACTCTGTTGGTGTGTCTGTTACTTATGTGGGGTTTAAGCTAAGTTTTACAGGATCTTTGTTTTAACGTTTCTGGTTTGACAATTGTTATTAATCTTATCGCTAAATTTTACTACCTATCGCTAAAGTGGTACAAAATGCGCTACTAGCATATAATTAATTCTCTTTTAGAAAATGTATGTGAATGATATTTAAACATACCGATTATTAGAACTTAGTCTTCCTTGCTTTAAATTGCCTGCAACCGTTGTCTTTTTCAATATTTTCGTCATTGAATATTTTATGGAAGCAGCTAAAGTAATTGTATTTTGATTGAGCCTTACATTGGCATTGCAATTTCCTATCGATGCTTCTCCGACAATTGTGATTATTTCTATTCTAAGGGCTTGGTAAAACTTATCTGTTCCTCCTTCTGGTATATTGACCCCTGTGAAGTTAGTCATAAAATTTTTTTAATTATAAACATTATTTTGAAATATTTTGAAGTATAACTTTGGAATATTTTCAAGATTTTCGAAAAATACCTTGAACGAATCACATATTAATAATTTTTGTTAAAGGTACCACTATTATGTTTAATACTTTTTTTAGGACTTTCGAGTTTATACCATAAATATCTTTACTGTTAGTTTTGCTAATCTCATTGCACGCATCTCTCAGTTCAACAAATGTACATTCTTTGAAATTGAAAGGAATAGTAATATTTGTCAACGGTGTACTAATGGACTTTGAATAGACAGTATTTCGTACATTTATATGTTTAATTGTATCATTTGCAATTTTTGAAAAGAAATCGTTAAGCTCTGGTACAGTACATGCGTTTGACATAGATTTATCGCCTTTCTTACTTAGTGTTGAGTTGACTCATCTCAACCAGCCTTTGCCTTATTTGTGTAATTTATTATGTAATTTTCATTTGCGGTGCGCTTATAGTATTTAATATCAGATATATATTTATCTTTACAATCTTTGATGTTTTGTTTCAATTCTGCATTATTGGGATCTTCATCACTAAGTTGTTTAAGAAAAGAGCTCACCAGAAGCAAGTAAGCATGAGTTGAACCAATTAATTTTTACATCAGTGGTAGAATTTGATTCAATTTTAACTTGAGGAAATGAAGAGAAAAGGCATACACGAAGAAATCAAAGAAAATCTGAAAACTGTTTTCTGTCTGAAAATATTTTGCATCAATAAAATTCCAGTTTACTTGTTTCAAACATAAGTACATATTACATAAGCCCGACATTGTTATGGGTTTAACAAATTTATTACTATAAAAAGGAGTAAAATAATATTACAACATTGTGCTTTATGATCCGAAATCACGGGATCAATCATATAGCATTGATGCTGACCAGAATTGAATGAGTTAATTAATATATTATCGACTCAATTTTGTAACTTTGTCGGTTCCTTAATTTTAATTTCAATACGAAAAGAATACTATAAGTCCCTAAAATCAGTATCACATTTATCATTTGACCAAAATTTTATATTAAAGTGACCTAAAACATTAACAGATCCATGTAAATGATTGATAAAAAATTATTCATAATATGTAAAAAATTATTAAAATTTCCATTTGGTGACCTATATACAAAAAAACAATTAAGCTAAAATGAGAAAATTCAACAGCTGTGAATTCGCAGTCAAATTCTGCAGCATAGCCATTTAGGTTATTTCGAGGTTTTACATAACTAACCATGCTGTTTTTTTAGAAAAATTACAACACCACCGTGGGAGTTTTCTTTACGACAAAAACTGCAAATTTTAGTGAAACCTTCTATTTGTATTATATCACATTTATTTCTAGTCATCCAGTGTTCGCTTAAGTATAACACATTAAAATCAATGTCAATCAGGAATGATTCAAGTAAATTTATTTTGTTATTCAGAGATTGTACATTTAAATAAAAACAATTTAGGTATGTAGTTCCATATTTTACATGTTTAGCGGATGTCTTCTTTTATTCTAAGAAATGATTCAGTATCATACCTTTTGGCCACAAATCTGGTTTTAGCATATCTTCTTTTACGTCAACGGGTAATTTCTAGCATCTCGCATTTATAATTTTCACATGGAACAAGGGTCTTTAAGTAATCGATGATATTCTAGGTTTTTGTTTCGATGGAGAGTCCAGATAAAAATAACCGGCCCATTCTTGTACCAATATTGAAACTCGCATGAGTCTGAGCTGTTCGTTTTATTAGGCTCTTACGACTGTTTTTATATTGGAAATTTCTGGGTGATAATTCTGTGATCCCATTATTAGAAGAGTCTTCTAATTTTGTTGTGTATTTAGAGCTATCTTTTTTAGAAAAGTTGTTTTTCTTTACTGTCAAACTGTCAGCTGTTTATACGAAAAGTTTACTATTCGTGTTAATAAATGTGTTAATAAATGTTAAATAATAAATGTTGCTTCCGTATCTATTGTTGCTGTCGAGAGCTGTAACATATCGGAGTTCACCATGTCTGTTTTATTAGTAAGTGTGCTATTACGATCGCAAGATGGCGAATGCTATTGTTTATTTTTGTTGCATTTACTATTTTTTTTTATTCCATTATTTCTACAACCATAAATAACCTCTTTTGGTAAAATAATATATTCTTCAAGATGATTTACCATTTTTCTAAGCGTATGAAGATTTGGACTGTGATAATGCACTGTGATCTGTTACAAATTTTACAAGCATAATTATTATCTCAATTCACTGTGCACTGAATTAAGGTCTCATCAAATTTGTTTACATTATTACTGAATTTATTTGCTAATTTACTTATTAAACTTTTTACGAGTTCACTACAACTTGTATTCATTGGTAATATTTGTTTAATGAGTATGGGTATTAATTGATTTTTATTAAATTTATTAAGATTACCTCAGAGCACATCATCTAGTGACGCCATTTTTATGGCTGGTCCTGAGGAAGCCAAGAGGGTGCATGAAAGTGGTAGAGTGAGCGGTGGAATCCGGAATTCGGGAATCCGGAAGGGGATAAAGGAGGTTATGTGTGAAAACTGGGATTGGGAAGGAGTGAATGGAAGGCTGATTGAAGTTACGTTATGAGTGTTAAAAAAAATTGTAAATGGTGGTAGGTGGTGAGGCATTATCTTTTCCTTGTTTGTTTTATTTAATTTTTCTCCTTTTTGGTAGTGGTTTGGATGAAGAGGGGAAGTGGATTGACCTTCCTTGCTCCTTGTATTAGCCTATTATAATTATTATAGTTTTAATTTATATTCCCTGCTCCCTGGTATTAGCCTATTATTATTATAGTTTTAATTTAGAAGGCAGTAATAGTGTTGAAATTTAATTTTATTAATTGAAATGATATTAATTAATTGATATTAATTTATTAATTGAAATGTAAATTGATTTGATTTTGTAAATTCGCGAATTTTATGCCAATAAAGGTCGTATTATTATTATTATTATTATTATTATTATAAAACAATTACGCGGGAATCGAACATGGACTTCCCAATTCCTGTCAAGAATGGAGAGAGCGCTAATTCAAGTTGTCTATTAAATAGTTTCTAAACAATCTAGAAAAATTATATAAAACAATATTTACGGCTTGAATTTGCGTAGTGGTCTTTTAACGCAAAATTATTAATCTAGTATTGGCCGGAAATTGGGAAGTTTGGGTTTGGTTCTCGAATTATAATATATTTTATCAAGTTTTGTACCTAAACTATTACTTTCATTGCTATTAATCTTGATGATTGTTGTTATGAGTTAAATTCATGAAATATTCCTGCTGAAATGAAACATAAACGCTCATGTTATATATTAAGAAAGCGTTTTGTGTCAAATGAAGAAGAAGTTTATCCCGAACGTTTCTGGCCATGCAATTTGCCGGCAAATAAGCAGCAACAACTTTTGAATGTAATATGCCAAGAGCGGAATCTGCCATATTTTCTGAATAGTACATGTATTTTATAGGACGAACGATACGATAAGTCGTTACGTATGTAAGCAAATTAGATGCCTTGAAGTACGTAGTGATCGAATCATTTGTAGTACTTACCTTTCATAAAATATTTTATGAACCATATTATCGGCGTATCAAAGTTGTTTGAAGCAAATTGGTACTCTCAAAATTGTGGAAGTTACATTTTTTTATTCTATGTGGAATGAGAGTGGGAGTGTATTGCTCCTATAAGTAAGATATTTTTATTTCTCATATTCTGCTATCTAGGTATCTGGTTTAATAGAACATTTAACTGGAATTCTGACCTAAACAGCACCCTTTCCACGGTATGCAAACACGTGAACCTAAACTCCACAATCAGAGGACGCTTTAGAGGCTATCACACAAGAACTCTGCATCACGCTTACATTGATAGATTATAAGGCTGTTCTATATTCTACACTTTCTAATGCGCAAGTGCACAAACTTACTACCTGTGAACGGAGAATACTTCGAAAAATGAACAGGTTACAGTTCCAATTTCCGAGTGCGCTACTATATAAACACTGCCCTGCTGAGCCTATCACAGATCTCAAAACCTCTACAGTCTAAAATCTCTAACCTCTACAGTCTAAAATCTCTACAGTCTAAATATCCGACACCACGCGATGCAGAAAACAATCCAATAGCCTGCCAAAATCTTACTTCCTATTGGAAAGCCAGTCACCGCCGTAGCTAATTGCCACGCAGATCCTTCCCATATCCATCATCTCGAATTATCCAAACCATACAGGCACCTACTGAGCATCTGCAAGTTGTCCTTGAACACAACTGCCCCTAAGATGACTCCTACGCCTATATTATAAAAAAGACCAAAAATTCCACACATTACCAGTTCCGGGCTCAAGAGAATGATAAATTCTAAAGCCTCCTTCAAACAAACTCTCCAACTCTCCAATCTCCCGAAACTATGTACAATCGCAACAGGGAGTCGAGTTTTAGCAAGAGTAAATTTCATAACAGTTGCATGTACTGTTTCAGTGTCCTTCAATTTCTTCGTAATCGCTAGTAGACCACATATCTCAGAATAATATCTGTGTCATATAACTTGGAACTGATTCAAGAATTTGTTAAAGTTCTGAGTCGTCTGAGGCAGCTGTTTTTCCGAATTCAACAGGCTGCTCAATTATCTATAATGGAGAGAAGCTAAGATTGGTGTAGAAATTATTATTTACATATTAAATTTGGTCTGTTAAAGGTATTTACTATTTTCTTATATATTTTAAGCAGTTTTCATTTTTTGCATTTTATAGCGTACAATATATTTATTCGAACAGATTAAATGTGTTATCTCCGACGACAGTCATGTTAGATTTCCGTTAGCAGTATTAAATGCATTTATTTTTGAATTTGATCACATTTCGCGAACCAGGAAACCAATATCTATGTATTTGTATATCTTTTGAAATGTTTATTATTTAACTTTAGCCCAATTTGATATTTTTTTAATTTCATTGCCCAATGGTACAAATTCGCCATTTCTGAATATTTATTACGTTTGTCTTGACTATATTTACTTATTGACTATATTTACTTTATTCAATAGGCTCTAAGCGCTTCCTCCCTTTTATGTTTAGCTATATATTTTCTTCTTTTGGAATGGTACTAATTTAATCCAATGTGATTTCAGAATTATAATATTTTTTTAAGTCACTAAAATAATTATGCATTATTTTATTTCATTGACCTATTTATTATATATAGGTACAATGAAGTGATAATTTTTCTGGACTGCAAATGAGTTTTTACGACCGGCAATTGAAACTAGAAACTAAAGATCCAATATATGTTTTATGTATTATATATATACAATCTGATATTTTTAAATATTAAATTGCAACCAGTGTATATGTACCTTCAATTTGAAATCAAACATCTGTGCTGCACAAAGTCAGAGGGTACGATGAGCCAGATAAAAAGAGGGTGAGGCTACAGTGAGTAGATAAAGGGTTATATCGAATTTTCCCCATTGTACCCTATATATCATATACGCATTTCAACACAAATTCTATGTAGCAAATAATAATTTCAACGTCAACTCTATGTAGCATATTCAATCATCATATTAGATTTTTTATATTAAAAAATTTTAATGCCCCCTATACATTTATTATATTCGCCCTGGTAATATCTAGTTAAATTACTTCAGTATTGTACTTTCACGTGTATTTACACATGTGTTGCTACTATATTATCTAAACATCTCACAGAACAGCAGTGCCGTCTTTACAATTTCAGTGGCCCTGGGTACTTTGTATATTTGAGGCCCATATAAATTTTGTACATATATATAGTTATGTTGTATATGTACAAAATTTTTGTGGCACCCTAAGGTGCTAGTCTCATGGCCAGTGACCAGTGTGTCCAAGCGTAAAGCCGGAACCGCACAACACCATCTATCGCGGAATTTGCAGTTCAATATATAAATAATAATGCAGAAATTGGCAAATTTCATAGTATTTTTGGAAACCAACAACACAATAGATGGGCAACCAGCTAACTATACATAGCTACTGCGCGGACCACCTGTATTTGCACATAGAGCGCAAACGTTCACCAATATGCGCAAATGAGCCACCAACTTTTGAAGACAACCTGTCGGCAGGATCTAGCATTTCATACGGCATTTTACAAAAATGGTTACGCGATTGTGAATTCGCGTGCAATATCTCCAATGTGCATACTGAGAGCCGTGGTTTTCCCCTACTAATATGTATTAAACGAAAAAAAAAATACGTTCTTACAATAAATGAATAAATTGATCAACATACTATAATAAAACTAACACTAATAAATTGCCAATTGAAATATTTAGGTTATCTTCAATGCAATATTGATCATCAAACTGTTCTGTCAGCCAAACCGAACTGCAAGAAGAATATATCTTATAGGAAACAATATATTATGTTTTAGGAGATCTAGATGATTGTATTCCTGCAATTTAGTATTTGTTATCAGTTATTATCATCATCATCAATCAGCCAGGTTGTGTCCACTGTTGAACATAGGCCTCCCGTAGTCTAGTCCAGCGTCCTCGATCCTGTGCTGCACTCATCCAGTTT
>WYDF02292155.1:0-16194 GCA_009867245.2 Adranes taylori | reverse complement strand
ACATACATTCATACATCTGTTGGGCTTTGAAACAAAGTGAGCCTAATAAGTTCAGTGTCAAATAAGTTCTATTTTAAATATATTTGCTTTCATTCAAAAGTAATTAAAAATTCTAACCAAATATTTGATTTGTCGGTAAGAGTGATTACGATAGTTATAATTTATTACTTTTTTAAAAGTAATAAAATAACTTCAAGTTCTGCTGAATCATCTAGTCTCTTTCTAAAAGCTGACCCGAAGCATTCACCATTAATTCATACATTATAAGTAACATGTTACGATAGCCAAAATAATTATTTTGTGGGTTTCTTTTGTAAATTCATTTTGCGATCGAGTTTGACCTTAGATACTATTTCCAAAGACCAAAAATAAAATCGAGGGAGATGAATAAAAAACATCAAAACATTTTTGGTGACTTCAAATTATATTGAAGCATATGTGTATATTACATATTAAACAAAATATTGATTACTACTGTCATATTTAATTATGTCTGTAAAATTTAATACTTTAGGCAGTATTAACAAGGAACTCATTCAAATGAGTAAGACAGTATTGAATCTAAAACGTATTTTAGAAAAAAATTATTACGAGTTGATATAAACAAATTAATATGCATGTCACATCATAAAAGAAACTTAAATTATTTTGTTGGTCATTTGATATAAACAGCTAATTATAAAAATGTAAGAATTTGGTTTTGTTTACATCAACTCTTAATTATGTATCTTAGTAACAAACTATCGTAAATATATTTCTCTAATTATTGCTTATAATGTTTATTTTGAAAGAAAAAATTAACTTTTATAATATTTAAAGAAACTTTTTCGGTAATAATTTAATTTTCAATCCTTTCAATTGCGTCCAATAATTCCTGCTTTTCCAGGGCTTTACAGAACTTGTTCAAATTAATATTTACGATTCTTAGTGACTACTTATTAGTCTGTGAAGTAATATGAAGTGGGTGGCTCATAAATTCAAAAATCCCTTGACTTTCTTCGAAATGAGTAAGGTTTAATTATTAATACACGTATCAATGACCACTAACTACACTCGTTTGACACCCTAAAAGCCAGATGCTACCTACCGTCCACAAATGAAGCGGATCCAGAACTTCCTAAGACAGTAAAAATAAAATGCTTGACACGCACAAAAATTAAAGAGCAAAAAAATCTTCGCCAACAGAATCCCAACGTAAATTGCATTTCATTTTGTTTTTTAACTTCCATAAAGGTCTTGCGCCGAAGTGCCTTTTTACGATTCAATGGAAAATAACGAGTACGTCAGAGTATAATTGATTTCTATTTTTTTGAATGTTATAACTACATGGTCCCTGGCTGCACTGCAGTGGAAATATAGGCTTTAAAAAACGTTTAATTTGTTTCAGCAGCATTTTCAACAGATTTGAGAATTAACTGAAATAATAAAAGTTATTCTATTGAAACTATCTAAAAGATGGAATAGGTTTGCATTTTTTTTATTATTATGAAATTATAATTTTTGAATTTAAACTGATTTACGATAATTTAATTCTGTGATACGAAATTGATTATAAAAGTAGAATTGGTAAATACCCAACAAGGGTTATTAAATAATACACGTTGTTTCTTGAATTTTGATTCTTTCGAACCATAGCTTATAGAAGATAAAGGTTTTTAATTTGTTTAATGCCAGATAAATACATTAAATAATTAAAAACTTAAAATAAATGTGTGTACAAAATATAAATATATACAATTCACAACAAATACAAAGTATTTTCCACTCGTGCATGTGCCAAAAACAATTTATACTGGGAAATTCTAAGGAGTAACTAAACCTTCTCAACGGGTATTAAAACGTTTAGTATTAAATTTATATATTCTAGAGGTTGCGTAATATGTTCCAAAGCATGTGTTTGATCTCTCTATATTTATCAGTTACTGAATTTGAAATCCAAAGACAAGATATGATCAAAATGTTTCTTATAAGAGGAGATAAAAATGATAAATGCAAATAAGATAAAAATCTTGCTTATAAGCAACAAAGAAACATAAAAATCTAATGTGACTGTTCTTGATTTGATTAAAATTTATTTCAAAAAACATAAATTCAGTTCGAAAGTTGTGAACCTGATAGAATCTATATATGTATTTCTAATGAGAAATAACACACGCGAAAATCAGTTTTATCAATTTAGAGAGTGCATGCATGGAAAGAAAGGTTTGCCTCTATTTTCAAGATCCACTTGAAAATTTAGTAAACTACTGTTGAAGTTCTTCAGAAACTTAACCTAATTTCTCTATTTACAAACTCTATACTTCGTATTACATTTAAGTCCATATTGCTTTGTTTTTAAACATTTTTAATATAATTTTCTGGCTTCATATTCAAAGAATTTATTATATATTTATGTATAAGTTTTATCTGTGCAAGTCTCAAGATAAAAAACGTAAAATGTTCAACTTTTATTGGGTCTAACTTTACCAATCCTGCTTTAAATACATTACTTATGTGATGTCATCATGTCACAAATTATAAGTATAAAACTGTATTAATTAATCCCCCTCACTATTCACGCGCGTCCGTTACATCTTGCGCCTAATGAATTTTCTAACGATTAAATAATAATATTTAAAAACAGATTTTGCAGAAAATAGTTTCAAAAGTACGGCACACTTAAACAGGACAATATTACGCGCGTTGTCGCGTACACCAAACTCAAAGAGAATTTTTTTCTAAATTTCGAACAAATGAAAAGGACGATGTTTGAACGAACTCGATTTAGTTATCTACAGTACAGTACACTTGAACGAAAACGGTCCTCTGCCACGAACATTGGGAAATCCTTTGTGCGTTTTTTTGCCTCTGCTCGCTTTGTCCTTGCGTATTTCTCTGACCAAGGTGTAGAACGCATCATCTACACCCATACGCGTTTTCGCTGATGTTTCCACGAACGGAATGCCATATTGTTTTGCCACCTATAAAATAAAATTTTATTAAATTCTAACAACATGCAAGAATCAGCTAATAAAATTTACCGGTACAGAAAAATAATGAAAATATAGTTGGAATGAAGAGTTTGCAAATAGACTTGAGTTAGGGCTAAGAAGTTGCTTGAAATAGGCCAAGCTGCGCCTGCGGGGTCATAAAAACTTTTAAAGTTCTACTTTGTTTTTAATACTGTTAATACAATGCGTTAGAGAAATTAATATTGAACAAAAACTTACATGCTTACATTTTTAAAGCATTAAATAACTAAAATCAAATAAAAATTAATCTTACTTATGTAAAACTTAATAAAGCTTTAACTGAAAAAATAATTGACTTTCAAGAAGACGAAAAAATTCAAATTAAATAAAAATTACTAAGCTAATTAAAAATTAAATGTATATCACAAATAATTAAACATTTCAGTCTCAATATTGCCACTAGCACTACGATTAAACAAATAATACAAAACGCCGAAAAGAAACGTTCAACATTAACTTGCGTTTGAAGATTCTGCAGTACTGAACAAGCTCCACATATTTCTACATAAATATTTTAAATTATTTGTGGATAATGTGACCTTCATGACGTTCAACTTAGATTATCGATTTATTTAAACTATTTCAATGCATAGAAGTCGCGTTTAAACTTACAAAACAAGGACATTTTTAATCCGAATTTTGACTTTCTGACTTGTTCGGCGGCGCTTAGGTTCAACACACGAAGTCTATAGTAGCATTTTTAGAAAATTATAAAAGAAATAATATTAAGACACGTTGGAAGATAAAGAGCAATTGCAAAACATACTAACAGATAAGATACACATAGATACATTTAACAAGCACGTGGAGACATTTCAGCTTCAGTACGCTTTATGGATTCCCACCGAAAATTAAGTCATACCTTATTTGAAAGTTTTGATGCACTGAGCACAGTGGCGTATATCATATTTTGCAGCGATTTTTGTTTCAGGAGTTATAGCCCCTCACAGTGTCTTGATGTGCCTAATAGAAATCATGAATAAAACACTGTCGACTCGATATCAGTCACTAAAAATGCTTTATACTATAACTGTAATGTATAAACAATTGTTATAAAACATCAAACTGCAATAATGTTTTTTATTGGTTTATTTAATAAATAACTGTAACTGTCAAATAAATTGTAAAACATATGATTGCGCCTTTTTACAATTTATTTGGCAGTTTCTGTCAAATTGGACCAAATAACCTGAAAATTTGCAGTAAAGGCGCACTCGTATCTTTTACAATTTATTTGACAGTTACAATTATTTATTAAATAAACCATGAAAAAACATTATTTATTGAAGTTTGATAATAAATGTTTATACATTACAGTTATGGTATGAAGCATTTTTACTGAGTGATATCGAGCGTATTATTCATGATTTCTTTTAGGCACGTCAAGACCATTTGAGGGGATACAACTCATGAAAGAAAAATCGCTGCAAAATATGATATACGCCACTGCGCTCAGTGCATCAAGAGCTTTCAAATAAGTTATGACTCTTAATTCTCGGCGGGGGTCCATAAACCGTACTCAAGCCAAAATTTTTAATAAATAAAAAGGAACATTTTATAGCACGACAAAAAGAATAAAATAGCAATAACAGCTATATAAATTAACAAAATGTACCTCTCTTGCTTGAGCCATATCAACAGCCCACGCTGATAAATCGCATTTATTTCCAACTAATACCATAGGTACCTCTTCGGCATCTTTAACCCGTTTAATCTGCTCTCTATAAGTGCCAATATCTTCAAAACTTTTCGCAGAGTTGACGGCAAATACTAGAAGAAAACCTTCACCGGTTCTCATATACTGGTCCCTCATTGCACTATATTCCTCTTGGCCTGCAGTGTCGAGGATATCCAATAAACACGTCTCACCATCTATAACTACCTGTTTACGATATGAGTCTTCTATGGTTGGATCATATTCGTCCACGAAATGATTCTGGATTAGTTGTATTGTTAAGGCTGATTTACCAACACCTCCGGCTCCAACTACTACTAATTTATATTCAGTCATATTATTGGAATTTTATAATGTGCTATATTATATAAAAATATTATTTTCTTCCAGTATTGGCCTCTAATATTTTGCTTTAATACACTAGTATACTACTATTGATATTTATGCTATCCTAGCATGTTTAACTTAACACAGTTTAAAGAACTTTTCAATTGAATAACCATGAACATTTAAATCTTGTTAAATATGTACTTTAATTAATTAGCATAAAGAAAGAAAAATATTAACAAAAGCTCTCAAGTCATCAAAAAATAAATCAAGGCAATAATCATAAACTAGTTACTTTTTTAGTGACTTTATGTTCTTGGTTATTTGTATACCCACCCATATGACGTTCATTTCTATTGATAATCACAAACGTAGATATCCTGACATATGAAACGTGAATAATTTTATTAGCAACAATTTGAATTGAAATCTATTTCAACATTAAATATTGAAAAAATTCCCAGTGACTTGTGTGTATTTTATTTTTATGCTGTTATTAGTTTCGGATTTTATGGAATTCTCTTAACGTTTTGTTTGTTGTTTTATATATAACTGATCTAGCATTAACAAGAAATACTTGTACAGTTTTTTAAAATTATTATATTTTCTATTGTAAGCAAATGAGACTATTTCAATACCTTATAAGTGAATATTTTCTAGCCTCTATTAATATTTTCAATCCTGCATTAATAGTACTATCCTGCATTGTATTACTTTGTTTTGTGTCTATAAATTCTCTTTAAATGAAATTTACTGGTTTATACTTATATTATAATTGTAACAGTTTATATTAAAACCATGATAGTCATCATTGGCATAGTTAAGGTGTTTGTATAGGGGAGCACACCCTCCCCCCCGCTCTAGCTCATGAACAACAATTAAAACAGTATACTGTCTGGATTTTTATACTGGATTTTTTTAGGGGGGGGGGTAAAGAGGTTTGTAAGGCGGCAGTGCCCCATTGCTCCCCCTAACTACGCCCATGATTGTCATAAATTTTATGTTATGGAATGGTTGAATTACTCATAACTTTTAACAGTAACGTTATATATTTTATTTGATTTGTGTAAACATCAATTTTTAATTTTATCATTGAAAAGTGTATATCGTGCCTATTTCGTCAACGTGACCTTAAATTATAATGCATTCGCGTTCATTGAGATTATGTTTTTTTTAAATAATTCATACAAAAGTATTTCTCTTCGATAGCGTTTGTTTAAGATATATTATGTTTTAATATTAGTTGGATCGACGTTGCATGTAACATGGTATTAATGTAGGAGGAGTCCGGGAGTGTTGAATCCCCTTTCTCCCTAACATGCATAAAATTATAGGCTATAGCTATGACCTGATTATGATTTGAATGGACGAGTTGATTATATATTTGTTTTTATTTCTTCGTTCAATGTTGTGTGTATATGTGTTTATATGTATCTATATGCATGTGTTCATGTCAATCAGGAATATTACTATCTGATTTATAATTAAAATTTTATCTTAAATTTAATTACAATTGTTTTATATGTTCATCACTTATTTATATTTATTTATTATTATTTTTCTGACGATTGTAAGCACTCTGTGATATTAATATGAATAAATATCTATCTATCTTTCTATCTTGAAACTTGACAGCTCAATAACGAATGCAAAACTGGTATAATATAGGTGCCATTTTCTAATGTGAAAATTTCCATTAAGTCACTAATTTGAGCTATTAATTAACTTTTTTCAAACTCGATTTGTAGTAGAGAGGCTTAACTATGTCTGTTTGTATAGGGCAAATAATGAAAAACACTTTGTCAAAGTCCAATATTTTAATGAAAAATTATCACAATTATTAACAACTATTCCTAATTGACAAGAGTAACAGAAGGTATCCTTACAACAGTCAATATTGTCGTTTAGTTAACCAAATACTCTCTAAAGAAGGTATTGTAAAGAAAATAGCTATATAAAAAACATATCTTACTATGATTGACCTTCTTATAGTTAAAGAGATCAAATAATTAGTCTCAAATGGTTTTAAGACACATGCAAAATCCCGTTAATTTTTTTAAGTTTTTAGTCCTTAACCTTCGCCTTCATAACATATGAAATTTTCATTATCATTCTTGGTCAGCGCAACACATATTTCGTGAACATATCTCTTGCAAGAAATACAGAGCCTCATGTCTATAGCTTGTTCCCTTTGGCATACAATACCAACAGTTATCTAAATCCGGGCCTTCTTCCTAATCACCATCAGTAGAGTATCAGCATGTGGAATGACATATTTATCTTCAAATTCGGTTTCATAGTTTTAAGCACGGTTTTTGATCTTGGTTTTACTTGTTTATCTTTTTTTATTTTCATTTGCTCTTTGATCTTGGTGTTGTCTTATTTTGCAAATTTCTCTTTTTTGTGTTTCTTCCTTGATTTTCATTTTGACTGTTTCGCTCCCACTATCTTGCAAAACTTCTTTTTTTCTGGTGTTGCGTTAACATTTTTCTTGGTTAACGGCCACGCTTTGTAGCCTTCCTAGATGCAACTTGTGGATATGGCTTTATTGTTTCTGGTGTTATGACAGAAATCTTTTGACTAGTGGACGAGGTTGGATCAACGTCAGCCTTACCTTGATCTCTTGTAGAAACATCCTAATGAATAGGTTGAGCTAAGTCAATATTATCATCACTTTTCTCTTGTATCGGAAAAGATTGAGGAATATCCGACCTTTGGTGATCATTTGGTTTGGTTTGGAGTATACTCAGAGATGAATAAGAATTATCAGAAGAGTTTGGTTTAAACGGAAAATGGGGAATGCTATTATCCGAATCGTGCGGCGAAGATGATTGACCTTCCATATCAGTGGAGAAGATAAGTTCCGTATCACGGTTTTGAGATGATGTGGGATATGCAGAGGATAACTCATCTTCAAATTGATGAGTTATTGATTAGATTGATGAGTTATCCAGTGACTGCCGACGCCGAGCACATGAATCGTCTTCTCCGAATATATCAGGATTAAATGGGTGGATGCCGGAACTCCTAAATCCACTCAGGATGTTTGAATGACTGAACATTTGGACATCGAAGTTTTTATAAATCCAGGAATATTATAAATTGTTACTGTTTTACCAGGATTTGACAGCATCTAGTTGTTCATTACACTATTGTATCTTGATTTAAATGAAGAGTAAATAGCAACGTATAATGGTTTCAATTTGTTTCTGCAGGGCGGAGGTAGCGTCAGCATTGTTATGCCATTCTCATTGGCAAATTTGACCATATGCTCTTGTGATTGCCAAGAATCAGCAATGGGATTTTCTTTTGATGCACAGGAATCCATATTTTCTCCATTAACTTCAAGAAGCTCTTCGTAGTCATCCACCCAGTGGAGTATGCATCATCGTCTGACCCTTCTGGCGCACCAGACACAAAATCTTGCCGATATTTCACACGAGGGTTACACTTTCCACACAAGGTAGGAATATAAAAAATTATTGGTAAGACATTACCAATTGCATTGACTGCTAAACAGAGCGTGACTAGAGTTCCTCTCTCAGCAGAAGTAACCTGCCCACTTGTTTCACTTTTTTGCTTGCTAAGACCTTGCGGCAGCCTTGGGCTGTGGTACATCCGGTCTCCTCGTAATTATAAATATTTTGTGGTTCAAACTTATACTTTCCTCGAACAAATCTGAAGTTTTCAAAAAATCGGTAACATTTTTCTTAAACTGGTTGATCTTGATAAGCTATTAGCTTCAGAAGTCCGCCGCTACTAGCTGCAAACTCCTGAAATACAGAATTTCTACGTCGAAATCCACGGAACCAGTCCTTTCCAGCTGAACTATTTTTTGACCAACTGTCTGGAATTTAGAGTTTGAAGCAAACTCAAAAGCTAATTTCATCGCTTCTATTCGAGTCAGATCAGCTTATTTTACTGCAATTTAGTCAATATTCTACTAAAAGCTTCTCTTCTGGAATTGTAAAGATCTGAGAAGCTTTCTAGGAACTGGCCTTCTCGTCGAATACTCCCAGTTTTCCTTATTCTTTGTGTATCGACGTCAAGTGGTCCTATCGATCCCATATTTGATGGCTGTTTTTCAAAGCTCCAGATTTCACTTCTTTAATAGCATTTTGTAATTCTTGCTTCGTTTTTTGAGGTAGAACCTAATTTTGCTTTATATTGAAACGGCATGGCATCACCTGAAAACAAATAAGTACATTATTAACTTTCAGTCTGTATACTTGAGGGATAGTTGAACCACTAATCATGTTTCCCTCGCGTGTTATGGATAAAATCTTCCTAACCTAACCTTCTATACGTCATCGCATGTTTGTAGACATTTGATAAGTCGGAGAACTAAACCATGTTCGTAAAACTACATTAATTCAATGATTCAATAAATAAGAAGGTCTTTACGTACCGTAATATTTGTCGGAGTAACGTAAATTAACAAAAAATCAATTTTTTCACTTGCGGCCACCATATTTTATTAGATGCAATCTTTAATACTGTAATAGAAACGGATTTCATCTTATGGCTTAGTGCTTGATGCTGTTAAATAAGAGAGGTTTACTTTATTAACTGGCATACAGGCCCAAGCACATAGAATATAAATAACTTGAAACGTTACTGAATGTTACATTTGTTTAATTTATAATAAACTGTACAGGCTTACTTTAGGCTTGGAAAGTTAAGGTTTTTTTTTCGAAATATTAGGGAGCATCCAGTCCGTAGTCCAGATTATCCCAATATCTCACTGATTAATATTTTTATATTTAATCGTATCCAATGTTTAATACAACTGTAAGCCAAATGTACCGTGGAGTAGAAGGTCTCATCCTCACGATACCTCCTTGATTTGTAGCTTAACGCTGTATTTTAATTTAACAGAATGAAATTATATTAAAAATTATAAGTATAAAAATATTTAATATTTTTTCTTTGTTCATTGGTTAAACAACACTTATATATTATTAGTATCTGCGTTTTTGTGAATGCGCTGGTGCGACAATATCTTAGAAAGTATATATTACGTTAGCATATAATACATATATTTGACTTTCCAGGACTTAATTTTCAAATGAAATCTCATTGTATGCCCGGTATTAATAAATATATCGTTTTCGAAATCGGTGTGTAGAGAGTTGCAACATGAAGAAAACATTCGTAAAAGTTAAAGCGTTTTCCACTTTAGCGTGCGCAAGAACTGTTCTGGTACAGTAATTAAGCGCAATTAACCGTTCCAATCATTTTTTTCATGTTCTAAAACTCGAATTTATCTGTTCTGTTGTACCTAGGATATTTTTGGCGTTTCACATGCTCTAATGCAATGTAATATAGAGCGCTCAAACACTCCAACGTTTAGTAGGTCAGAAGAGTACACTCCTTTATCAATTGGAAAACGACTCTAGTCTACAAGTTTTCATCTTCTTCTTCAAAAACAAGTTTTGATTTTGGATTTTTATCCTTCAACCATTATTATTCCAATATGACATTATCTGGTATTTTTGTTACTTTAACTTGGTTTTGACAACCATTATTATTCACGATGCCTGAATGACAGTAACTCTTGAAAAGCGATTAAAAGGATTTTCTTCCGCGTACTTCTTTTTCAATAAACCTTCAATTAGTTATTATATATCTACTATATTATTTATCGTTTGTTCAAACTATTTGACCAGATTGTTCTTTGATAAAAAATCTACAAGTTTTCATGTCAATAGTTTTAGTGTATGACATTTTAAACGTCACAAATTTGACGTACCTTTCAAAATTTTTAATAAATTTTCTTCTTATGACGAGACAAAACTTGTATTTTGTAATTAATTTTGTTTAAATGAAGCATTTGTCACAAGAAGAATTAATTTTAATAATGTTCGTATGACTCCTGATAAAGTTAAATGTATTTGGCAGTTATGTAAGGACAGATTATAGAATTTTAATATCACATCGATACCATTAAAGGTAAACAAAGTAATTAATCTTAATTTAAAGTTATATTGGAATTCTTTTGTAGACAAAAATGTCCCAAAAGCAAGGTCAAGACGCTTCTAATAATTACATGGACGGTGTTTCTGTGAAAATATCAGAAAAATATAAACCACCTCCACGTATTACTTTAGCAATGACTTATTCACAAAGAATATCTATGAACAAACAAATTCAAGATTCATTGCCCAAGTATGATTTTAAGTTAGAGAAATCTGTCAAAAATCGTATGAAGGAATTACGGGAAGCCAAAGAGATAATTGCAGCTAACAAAAACGAACAATTAGAAAAAATAAAATGTGGACGAGAAAAGCTTTTAAAAGAACGTGAAAAAGATGACTCAGTTAATACAGATGCGAATGCACGTATATTGCAGCCAACTATAGATATTTTAACGCCTACGCCAATGTCTAACGATGTGACTTATATGAACGTACCGAAGGTGAAAAATTCATTTAATATATCTGATTTTGAAGCTGATACATCAAGTCCTTTTGATAATATGGAACTGAAGACAATAAATGATTTGGAAGAATTAGCTAAGGTGCTTAAAAATGATAAAAGTGTTGCAGGTCAAGACTACATTAGCAATCAATCTACCTATCCTGTATATCAATCTAGTCAAAATAGTGCAAATGTTAATCAATATTCTTATCAAAATCAGATAGGAATGAATACTCCTTTATATAATTCATCCTGTAGTAATACAAATGGATATTATTATACTACAGACATGTACAGTACTCAAGTTGGCGTACATAGTTCTATAAAACCTGCTTATAACATTTACTTGGACAATAAAATGTGCGAAATGCAGCCTCAAACATCTAAAGCTCCATTGAAAACTATCCCGGACATCATGCACGATTTAGAAATGGTGTTAACCAATACTCGACTGAATAATACTCCAAAACATTCCACAAATTCGAATGTCAATGAAAATGTTTTAAATCTGAAAAAGAACATTCCAAATTCAATTTCAGACAATAATCAAATACTTGATCCATTGGGGAATCCGTATGAAAACTTGCCACACCATTTACAGAATGTCTGTAAGGCGGTTAATGCGATGGGGTTTCCTTTGTCGAGGGTTGCAAGAGCTTGTAAAGAAATCGGAGATGATCAAAAGAAGGTATATTTTTTTATTGCTGGTGTACACTGCTATTGCAAAATTCATGCACGAATGTAGACAGGATGTGAGTTTGTTTGTAAATTCCATCAGAGAACAATACTTATTTTAGTTTTAAAATTATGTGAATCAGTATATTGTTTGTATTAGTTTAATTTTTAGACTTAAACGTATTGGTGGATGATGAAATTTTGTCTTACACCCATGTCAATACTCATATCTAGGTACTTTTCTGGGAATGTCATTTGTCCATCTTTTGAATGTTGTCTATGCCTATCTTTTTAGTACCCTTGACCCTTAATCAGTATTTTATTTTTCTGATGTATTTCGTTTGTGACTCGTGCTATATCTTCTGACCGCCCCCACTTTAATTTGTTTGTCGTATTTATGGCATCGTCACCTTTACTTATGTCTTCACGTTTGTTTTTTGCTATTTTGTTGCGTAGGAATAGTCGAAATTTGTTTATTTCAATTTACTTTTCTCATTTCATTCTATTTTTCCTGTTTTCAGTTTCCTATCGTCCAGTGTTTATATTCCTAATCTTTGGCTTCCATCTTAATATTCGTTTAGTACATCAGTTGACAGTTCTGTGGGCTGAATGTTCTGGCCACCTCCATTTTGAATTTGCTGCTTTTACAATAACGTCAACTGGTTTAGTTTGTTTTGTATTCAACCTAAACCAGGCACACAATGTCTCAGATCATATATGTGTAAGGGTATGAAGTACGCATTGCTTGTAGATGTTCTTCTGGAATTTATTTTAGTAATGTTGATCAAGTTTTGTCTTTCTTTATTTTTTAGCTTCCGTTTTGGTAGATATAGTGGACGTTCTTGAACATTTTTTATATTATTTATGTATGTCGGTTTGACATACTATTCGTTTTGCTTATATTTATAGTAAGGCTTTCATAACAAATATTATTATTATTAACTCATACCCTTGCCAAGAATCGTAAATTTTATAGAATGAATTATAAATATGTTAAATGCTTTAGATCTCTTGTGGCCATAACATTCACCATATTTATAATGTTTTGTTCCAAAAAATGTATTTGGTTTTGATAAATAAAAATGAACATTCTCCCTATTTTGAATTGCTGCCAGTGATATGCACGTTAAATCACGATCAATAAATAAAATCTCTAAACAAATTACTTTAAATCTCGATCAGATTTGTTATGTTCAACGTTGACATGGACCAAAATCAATTTTAAATTTTCCTGAAATATAAAGATGTCGTCTAAGTAAGAATTTAATTATTTTATATTAAGATTGTTTAAATAAAATAATGGGCGGGTCCTACACTCCAGCTTTCATACTCTACGTTAGAAGTTTTGCTATATACTATATACATCAAATATCAATATATATATTTACTGTTGATTGTGTTCTAATTTAACCCATAAGTAGCTTCACATTCAATTAGGTCAATACTGGTTAGGATAAAATTCGATTAACGTAGATACGCACAGCCTTTTGAATTTGTTTTAGTTTTGTGTATTGTTATTTCATTTTAAAATTTTCAATATTTAAGTTAAATAAAATTATTCAATTAGTTAATTAAATGTTTACATCCATTAGAGACTAATGGAAATATAAATTTAATAAACCTAATTTAGTATCTACATAAACACAAGTATCTACATTTACACAAGTTTTGGTTGAAAGAAATACGTTTATTTGAAATTCTATCAATCTTCTAAAATATGACATAGATCTTTTCGGATTAAAGAGTATATTTGTGTTTTTATTTTGTAAGGATAATTTTTGTGAATAAGACGTTTATTGTTATTATTATTTTATTTCAGATTGTGGAGCATCTGTTAACCTTATCCGAATTATTAGATCTTGGTTTTCCAGAAGAAAGTGTCTCGTCCGCTCTACTACGATGCAATAACGATCGTGACAAAGCTCTGGAATTCTTGATATTGTAGCAAAAGTGGCGATATCTAACAAGGAGTGGCTGTGCTTTAATAAGTAGTCCGTTTTACCACTTTAATATCTTCAGTATTTGTATAACTAAAACAGTAGTAGCGACATAACGGATTTCAGTTCCTTTTAAAATCAGAAATGAGGCTGCCGATTACAGATAATCTTTGCATTGATTTTAGAATCTGGTGCGGTTAATTCTATGTAGCATTGCAAGAGATGAAATTGTAAAATGATTTTTTTCGAAAAAATAACTATTAATTTAAACTCTGTAAAAAGATATTTAATTCAAAATATAAAATTAATCATACAATTTATTAATATTTTTTAAAAAAATCGGTAAATCGTTAATATTGAATCTAAAATTTATTGAATGTGAGACAATATTGAGTCTAAGATTTTATTAAATTTAATTTTTATACAGTTAATGATAGTACCTATATCAGCTAAGTTATAATGTATTATGATTATGTATTTGCAACTAGAATGCTGTAATAATCCTCACAAAGTAGTTAGAATCTAAGAGTTTAGCATTGAGGGCGCGAGAATTATTACGTTGCCAGACTTATTTAGGAAAGGTTTGAGTGAATTGACTCACTTATATTACCAGTTTTGATCTACATATTTTGCGCAATATTGTCACAATACCTAAAGAATTAATTAACGAAAACAATGAGCAACTAAATGAATCAATGCGAAACCATACAATTGCCACAATATTGTCACATCCTTGCCAATAGTTTATGCCTCACATTTATAAGAAATAAATGTACTGAACTCTTAAAATTATATTCTACTTGGAAAATTGGATACACCGGATTCAGATCGTCCAGCAGAAAATATAAAACAAAATGTTTGCTGTCAAAAGAAAGTACGTTGATATTATGTGTTGTTTAATATGCTTTTAAATCCGTCATACTATTTGATTGCTGAAAAAATAACGAAATGATTACCAAATTTTTAGAAATAACTTTTTTTAATTTTATCTTCAATAATTTGTATCGAACTGTGAGAAACCAATGTATAGAAACTTACATAAAACAATTCCAAATCAAAATGTCATTTAAATTGTCTAATACGTGCAGAAATACTTAAAAATCATCATTTAATTAATTTTGTACTGTAGATTAACATAAGCCATCCTATAATAGTCGTAATATATAATAGGAAATCATTATTATATGCTCCAGGACAGTGTTTCTTAACTGAATTCATATTGCGGATCAATAAAATTTTTTAACTTTATTTGCCGACCAGTTGAAAAGTTGCATGCCAGTTCGCAGAAAGTGCATGTTTTTTATAGTAATTCCCGGACCAGTTATTTAAAAAGTTCAAACAATAATATAGCATAGACAATATATTTTCTTTCATGTATGACAAGGGACAATATGTAAAGCAAGTATATATGATGCTTTTAAAAGTGGTTTTTGTCCACACATCGTGTCCATTTTGCAGGGTTCATGCATTTATTTGACATTTTCATATTATGCATTGAGGTCTCAACAAATTACGTTCCGTTCCTGACAGAAAGGGTATATTAATAATTGAATTATACTCTACCGGTAGTACTGATACTGATACTAGTGCTTGGGTTTTGATGATAGTCTCTTCCTTTCTTTTCATTATTCATTTCTAAACGATTAAAATGGGTCACAAAATTAGTTTCAATTACGAAATAAACAGTTCATCTACAGCAAACTTGTGTGGATTAAAAAATTTTATCCAAACAAGTTACCACACAAAAAATTTTACAATATCTCCAATGCAATGTGAATATGCCTGACAAGATTCTTATATTAGAGACAGGTCGAACGTGGACAAATAGTAGTCACACGTGACCTGTGCATACGACGGTGTACTATAGATTATTACTCGGTTTCTGTTTTGCTCTCATTACTATTGGAATTAAACAAAAAAAAAGGAATATACTTCATTTAAATAAAAGTTGTCAACATACGTTATAAATATAAAGAAATTCTCTGTCCATTAAAATTTTTATGCGGATTACCAATCGTTCACGGACTATAGGTTCAGAAACACTGCTAGGATTCTACGAATCGTCCATAGACGATAATTGGAAGATACTTAAAAATTGCTTTTTATAAACAAATATATTTCTTAGGCTTTTATTGTGTATAACATGTAA
>WYDF02292144.1:0-16194 GCA_009867245.2 Adranes taylori | reverse complement strand
ATATACATACAGGTTTGGGGCAATCGCAAGTCCGTTTCCAATAACTTGGTGTGTATGATAGGTAACAATTTGAAATTATGGGGATGTGTTATGCTGTCAAATGAACATCTTCTAAAAATATTTTCAGGTTTAGAGGATGTTCAAAAAAGTTTACTTTTTTTAAATGGAATATCTTTGAAATGGAATATCCTATATATTTGAATTTTATTTGACCACGTATTTTATTTGGAAACAGAGAAGTCTCCTAGAAATGAGCGGCAAATATTTACTATTTCTAAATGTCACCATTTTGTGTCTTTATTTTGAAAACTTAGTTGTGTTCAAGTTAATGAACACAACTAAGTTTATTAACGGCCGGATCTGGCATACATTTTCATTGAGGAGTTCCAAAAGAGCTAATAATATGATAATCCAGTGGCCAATATTACGGGCGTAAGCAGAAAACGTGCCAATAGTGGAGAATAAAATTATACAGCTTCAGACATTACTGCAATGGGTAGATAAAGAAAATAAACCATTTTATGAGTCAGTCATTAATTCCACTAATACCAAAAACTTAGAGGAAAAGCTTCCACAAAAAGGGTAATAAAACAAGACATATGCTCTACCAAAATTTATTTTCCCTCGGTGTTGTAAAAAGACTGTAAGTCAGATTTTTAAGGGTTATTTTATGTTAATTTTATAAGTTACATAACAGAAACATATTGTTTATTCTACAATTACATAAATTGTGATTAAAGGATATATGACAGTGGAACCTTTATTTGTTAATTTTTGTAACATTTAAACATTTTTTCATTCCCTGAAAAGAGGTGAAAAGTTACTTACGTAGTTTCAGCAATAAGCGATTCATATGCATAATAAGATGTCAATCAAGTTAGCGAGAAAATTAAAAGAAAAAAGAAATGGAACAACTTTTCGTATAAAAAGTTTTTCTAAAGAAAATGTTTCATGCTCAAAAAATTAAAAGTATGTTGCATTTTTCGGTGATTGTTAGTATGTATGTACGTATGGACGTCTGTATGTTGAAGAATTTCTCCTTCCCTATGGGAACGATCTGGATGAAATTTGGTACACAGGTGTAGACTATGAGCCCGCAGAACGATTTATTTAATTTTTTATAAATCCGATATGGCGGACAGGAGCAATTTTTTTTTCAGTAATTTCGTATTCAAACTAGGAGACTGAAATTTCGCAAACATATAGGGCCCTGTATAATGCGTCGAATAAAAAAGGTGTCATGTTGCATAAAGGCCCATCAGTTTTGTTTGAAACATTTTTTTCCAAACGCACAATTTAACATATATGCAGGGTGTTATTTGTTTTACTAAATATATGGTCCATTCTCTCGAAAAGTTTCGCAATTTTTTTTTTTAATTTTTATGTAGAAAATTCCTTTAATACTTAAACGATTAAGCGAGTTTAAAAACTAATGTCATAGCACCAGAGCAATTTGACCTTGAAAAAAGTGTACTACAATAAATATCTTGGTTTCTATTAGTGCTGTAAAACTGAAACTTAGGGAACGCATGTAAGACCAGAGAGCCTCAATTTTTCCAGTGTGGGCAACTGAATATACTTCACCAGTCTTTGAGCAAAAAATTTTTTTTCAATAACTTTTTAGGAAAACCCTGTATATTATCTTATATTTTAGTAGCCCTTCTGATTTGCTTTACAATGATACAACATATGATTGGTCTAGCTGTTATCATTTCAACGATATGACTCTTAATAATTTAAAAATTTGCAACTTGTGGCTATGGCAACTGACATTCAACAATAATATTATATACATGTAAGCATACGTAATAGCTTATATATGCAAAGTTACAGCAAAACTTATTTTACGCTGCATGAGACATATAAACTGCTTACGCAATTGAATAAATGTTGTTATCAGTTGCGTGTACACATTATAATTTTTGGAGGTGCTCGAAATGATTACTTTATTGAGAAATTCAGTCTTAAAATTAGAAATTTCACACGCATATAGTATATTATATTATGTGTCGAATGAGAGAAATGCCATCCCCGCAAGTGGCGTAGAGCACGATGTTGCCACATTTAAAATTTAACAAACTTTTTGATATATTTCAGGAACTATAAAACATAGGACACATGAATAAACTTGACTCAATAGGCCACCAAAAGCTCGCTCAATTTTATTTGAAACATTTGTTTCTACAAGTACAAACTAAGTTATATACAGGGTGTTATTTGTTTTTAAATTTTACGATCAATTTACTTGAGACCAGCTATTGTACTACATTATGCATCTCGGTTCCTATGAAAGTTGAAAAAATTTAACTTGGGGAACAAGTGTAAGACTCAGTGCCTCAATTTTACACAGAGCGGGCATGAAGAAAGAGTGAATCAAAATCGGTAGTGGGGAGAAATATCATAAACGTCAGCAGACCAAAGCGGAAAAAATTATAAGACCAATGCAGTTTGGCGTGCTTTGCACGCCAGACTTGCTCTTTTAGAAATTAGCCAAAAAGAGAGTCAAGAGGGGTCGTAGGCCATGCCAAACCGGACAATATAGCTGTCCGCGTCGTAGGAAAATACTGGGAAAATATGACTCCAGACATGCCGTAGGCCGCGGCAAAGCGACCGGGGATAGGCAAATATGGGGCGCGGTGATTCATGCGTAGGTGGGAGATTCATCGGTTAGAGTAATGTTGTTTAATTTACCCTAAACACTATTGTGCTTATTGAATTTAATATACAACTTAAAAGGTGACAGTCAAAACAAAAAGATATTACAAAACGTAGGAATTCCTGTATATGAAAGATTGGGTGGCGATCACGTTCACCAATGTTTTCTAAATATATCAAATTGTAAGTTTAATTTATTACTTCTAATTACAATGTCTAGAAAGGGAAAAGAACAAGTTTTCATTCACTAATAGGCAGGTTATTGCTTACGGTTGAATTTTCTATGAGATTTCATTTATCGACGAATGTGTTATTATACTTAACTTTTGTATATTTATGTCCTCTGTTTTAATTTTAACTTGGCGATGACACATTTGTAGTGCGCTAAAATGCGCACATACTTTTTATTCATAAAGCTAGTTTGCAATAAGAACAGCATTCTTTTCCTAATTAAAATATGCGAATTTAAAAAGTGTATCTAGAACTAAAAGTCATAATTTAACAATTCAAAAAATTAAAGATTATTTCAAAATGTAAAAAATACTGATTTAAAGCCATTCATGAAATTCCGTTACAAAAGGAAAATGAGGACGTATTTCGCAAAATCCTAGCAATCCAAAATATTTGCTCATCATACACTATATGCACTGCTCGCCAGGTCTAGAAAAAAATTTTCCACAACACAATATGTACTCGACGTCTTTATTCTAAGGCCCCCCTGTTACCACATCTTTTAAAACTGATACTCTGTAAGAAATAAACATGTCATCATCATCTGAATAGGACTCCTCCTTATCCTTACTTTTCATATTTTTTTCTTCTCATTTTCTTAACTTTTGATTTTCTTGAGGCTTCTTTTTGTTAGCTCTGGTTGCTTTGATGTATTTTTTCTCATTTGCATACACAAGAGATGTCTTATAAGGCGAACTAGTCAGCAAAGCGGTAAAAGAGGTTTTTCACGTTTTTCCTTGTCACTGGAGCAAGCAAAATGTCTTCTAGATTAACGTGCCTACTTTTGGAGCTTGTTTTTGTCGAAACTTGTTTAGCGTGCAGTTACTACATTTATGCTTGTTTCAGGTGAATTTTCAAATTCTTGTCTGCCATGTATCAGATTAGCAGGCCTCAAATTCTAGCCTCACGACCTCTTCATCAAAATTATTTCTATTTTCTTGCGTTGTCATAGCCGCTTAGTTACGTAGTTAGTTTCGGAGTAACTGGGTAAATATCAGTTGGTCAAAAACCATTAAATGCAATTTCACCTGTGACAACTTTTAAGTACGTTTCCAAAAATTGTAATTTATGTATTGTGTGTGGTGGCAATCAATATCTTTCCGTGTATTCAACACAATTTCTAAATTTGTAGTATGTGAATAGTGAGCAATGCTGGAGGCTCAGGTTTAATACATTTGATATAATGAGTGAAGAGATAGTTTTGAATCCATCCGCTTAGACCCAGAGGGGGGGGGGGACCTTTCATGAGGTCAATTGACCAGTTAGTTCGTCTGAAAATAAACATAGGGCGAACACATTTACTGCCCGCACTCATACATGCAATCAATGTGACAATAGAACATTTTTCAGGCAATGTGAGAGCTCCAATCAGTCTTTTCCCAGTCAAACTGACAAATTTGGGCATTTTTCTTCATACAATAGACAAGCCAATTTAGTTGAGGTCTTATGATTTCCGACTTCTTCAAACTGGAATTATGAACTCCTTAGTAAAATCGGGATCGAATAAAACTGGATTGTCACTGAATTTGGATATCAGAATTTCGATAGAGTCGTATTGCGAATTCAATTGAAATCAACGTTCTTTCTTAACAACTGATTAAACGGGCGAGCGATATGAGCAAAATATTGTATAAATCTTCGATATTAACCAACAAGACCAAGGAATGATGTTATATCTTGAACACATTTGGGAGTTGAAAAACTAGTGACACGTGTGAAATTCAAACCGCTGACCATCAGATTCAACATTGTTTTCGGTAATTAAATGTTCTACATATATGACTTTGGTTGGTTGGAATTTGAGACTTTGGTTAGAGTTACACACTGTTTACTCGGAATGTTTCAAAAACTTGTCTTAATTGTTATATCCGGAATAAATCACATTTTATATTTATCTTTCTCAGACAGCTGAATTTAGTGACACTTGAAAGCTAAATCGAGAGTGGTGAAGTATTTTAAATGACCGAAATGATACAAAATTTCTGAAACCTGGTGTATCGGGTAAAAACTACCTATAGGGACTAAATTTAGATTGCAATATTCAAAAACGCAACTAAATGTACATTCCCCACCCGAACTCATATTCTAAGGAACTATGACGAGTAATATGACGAGTAATATAACAGACTAGTAATATCACGAAACAGATGTATAATCCCAAAATTCGGATAATAAATATACTAATACGTGTTCTAACTGAAAGATTATTATATATGTACATAAATTGTTGGAATCCAACCCGGCCTACTATTCCGTCCTTGAAAGGATTATTAATGGCATTTCGTGCTGCTAACTGGGATGACATGCATCGAATGTTATTTTCCAATAAGCTCATAGAGTTGTTTTTCCATCAACAAAATATATTTCACTAAGTCTTTTTCAGTGTCTTTAGAAATGATGTGTTGCCAACACAGAACTTTTCCTGCTGCATCTTCTGATCATGATGAGATCTTCTAAGATGTACTTCAGTAAAGTCAAGTATCGACTTTGGCATGTTAAAATAACTTGCGGCCTCCAACAATTTTTTTCCTCCATATGTTTTGATGGCTATTCCTTTGATATTCCCTTTGGGTCCCATTGCTTCCATATATTTTTTTGAAATTGGACACAGGGAGTAAGAATAGTTACACCAAATTTTGAAAAATAGATCATAATCTATCTTTATAATGTCGCTACTTGCTGTCCATGAGGAACGCAAGATAGCAACACTTGACGGAAAAAATAACAGTTACTATGTTACCACCACACGTTCTCCTCTATGTGTTAGGCGAAGAAAGTGCGTATGTTTTATAAGCTTCAAACTTTCATTACAAGCATTCAACATTAGAAAATACTAAAAAGCATATATGTTGTTTTACATTTTTAGGGTGCCTGCAACGAGCGAATTAAATTAATATTGACTGAAACAGATTTTTCTGAAAACACTCTAAAATGCGGATGGCTTAAAAATATATTCCCGGCAGTCAAATTGGTCAAAAACCTTAAAATTACTAACACAACATTAAAATATCTGGAAGAAGGTGCATTTTCTGGACGACCGTTTTTAGGTCTAGATGAACTGATTTTGGAAGGAACACAAATTATGTATTTACCAAAAAATGCATTCACCGGTATGAAAAATTTAGTTAGTTTTACATTTAACAATCCATCAATGAAAGTGCAAGAGTTGCGTGTGGAGAAAAATGTATTTGCCGGAATGATACAATTAGCAATCTTACAGATGCTGTATACGATTCAAGATCCAGAAGTTATTACTAACATAACAGGTCATGATGGAAAAAACATGTCGTATTTACAAATAATTGATTTTAGATATAATAATATTGGTCATTTAGCAGAAAATTCATTTAAAAAGGTAACCGATCCTAGATCTACATTGTATTTAAATAATGCTGGATTATCTTCAATCCATCGGGAAGCATTTAGGCCAAATACTATTAGCTTGCTTGATATAAGCCATAATAACCTTAAAACTATAGAGGATGGTATTTTTAATTATATAACGCCCAGTAAATATCATAATGTAACAATAATCACTGGAATAAACCCATGGGTATGCGATTGTCAGTTAGAATGGTTTAGAAAGTATTATTTTAGTAAAGAAAGCTTAATTAACAAAGAAATTCCCCCCAAATGTGATAACAAAAATTTGTTTACTGAGTCTGAGGAATTTATCTGTGACAATAGAACAAGTACAGCACCACCACACACAACAACCGATCCTACAACACATGAAAGCACTACGAGTACAATTATAACAAATCCAACAACAAAACAACCAGAAACGTCAGCCGATTCTACAACTGTATTACTTCCAACTATTCCAGAAAGCAGTACAACAAATTATCCTACAACGGAATCTCAAAAGGAAACTATAACAATTTATTGCGATAAATCGTTGAATAATAATCTTTCAAAATATAATGAAATTTTAACAAATTCATCAGTGACGGTTAAGACACGATCGTTTAATTTCATACTAAAGTACTCTGAAGATTTAGATGGCCTTATCATAGTTATTGAAGGAAACACAGAAAACATTGAATTAATATGGTTTAATATCAAAAATATTAATGAAACGTCTTGTAGTAAAAATCTAAACGAAACAATTAAATTAGATAAATTTAAAAGGAGTGAGACTTACACGTTCTGCTTGAAATATGCTGACGAACTCGTGGTCTCACCACATTCTTGTCTTGGAGTTAAAACTCCCGAGCTATGGAATGACAGGCCATGGATAGCGAACAAGGATAAAGTTCTTGCTATATCAATAATTGGTGTATGTACATTAGTGTGTATTTTCATATCCAGTTTAATTGTATTCTTTTGTATTCGAAAATATCCGAAATTGCTGAAAGGAAATAAACGAGTGATAATGATAGAAAGTAAAACAGCAGATGCAATAGTTATGCCGGAGGAGTATGAAAAGCATGAATATTATTCTCCTGATTTAGACATTTATAGTGGAGCTTATTTGACACCTACAATTGGTTATTATGATCAGATATCTTATCCAAATAAATCTAGACGAAAAACATCCTATTGCATTAGTAATAGAAGTGATTCAACATCAATGAATTATGCTAATATGCCCTACCATAAAGTGCTTACATGGAGACGTAGATATATACAAGAAGAAATAGGAGAAAATCTAAATAAATATCGGCATCGTGTAAAGCTATATGAGGACCATGAAATTCCACCGCCTTTACCACCATTTCATCCTGTTCTATCAAGAATAAATTATTCGAATCCAGTGGATGTTGATGACTTATATAGCGCTGTTTAATCTAATATAATACATAATAAAAACTATATACAGTTTCTTGCAATTTAATACAAGATATCTTTATTTGCAAAATATTTTTTATACAGTAAAATATAAGTTTTTTAGAAAGTATTGTATTTTATTGATAATAATACTGGCATAATATTTTTTTAAGCAAAAATTTATAATATGTCTATACGTAGTGTAGTTTCTACTAAGTTATGATACGGCCAATACCTGTATATAAATTATCGTCGCACCGCTGCAAAAAACCAACAGTAGACGTCTGTTATAGAAACGATGGAATTATTTGCGCTCAAAAATGCGTTTCTAAGATATTGCCTAGAAAGGGAGAATCATTTTAATGGAGTACTTCGCTAGAATATTCAAAATTACGCTAGACAGATACACTGTATAACGGGGAACTTTCTATTCTGATAGTAAATCTATACGATAAATATTAATGCAGCCTAATTACTTGGAAGAACTTATAATGAGTAACCTCTTTAATTGAATAATCAAAAAACGAAGAATTTTAACTTAATCTAACATAGAAAATTAATTAGAAAAACTTACGCAGCATTTACAGAATACTTTAAAGCGACAGAGTGGCACAATTTGTATTAGAACATGACTCTATAAATATTATCCATCAGCCGAAAGGCCATTAGGAATCAACATGTATCAACTCTGTATACAGGCGAAACTAAGTAGCTTTTGCTCATAACTCTAAAAATAAGGACATTTTTATTAGGAGAACTGTGAAGAATAGAAAAAAGTCAATTCGCTTTTGATAAGATCCAGCCAATAAAGTATATATATATATAAAGTTCCATAAATAATAAAATTGCCATGAATAATATTCGGTAGATGTTATTAACCTCATAAATAAAATATACGTAAACACAACTATTGAATAGTCCTAAATAGAGTGTGAATGATCCGAGCAACAAAAGTTGTCAGGAGTGAAGGCAAAGACGGTAGGTCAAGTATTTTTATGCGTAAAGACAGATGTCGTATTGGCAAGACGAATTCGGTTTCCCATTGAAATAGGGAGAATAATACAAGAAGTGGACAAATAAAATTGAAAATATAAATTGAATGCAATAATGCCTATAAAAAGACATTATGTAAGTGAAGGATAATGGTAAAGAGTCTCAAAATCAAGCCTGAAAAGGTTTAGCAAGTTGAAAAGTGCGACAGATGACATCATATCGGTTCCGTAAATTAGATTGGTCGCGATTTTGTAACACCAAAAAGGAGTATAAAAAAGGAAAATTTACGCAAATCCGAGACTATTGGTAATAAATGAGTATATTGAATAAATAAGCGCCGAAAGGCCTAAGAAGGGTAAGTTTATCATCGGCATATAATAATTTTGAGAAAATGATGAAATTATCCTTGGTATGAACTGAGATAGCTACTGCATTTCGATGCAGTAAATTATGGTGAATTCGTTGTGAGATGCAGCAATTAAACAAAATTTCCTGAGTCGTAAGCAGCAGTTTGGAGCAGCCCGGTCCAGAATCAACGAAATAAGAAAGACACCTAAGAACCGGAAACGCTCATTCTATTAGACCCGAGTGCCTCATAGAATAAGCCAGCAGTAGATTTGCGGAGCACAACGGTATGGCTGGGACATCTCCTACACTAGGACTCACGTAGAGTTGATCGCAACTACTTCTCATTTCTGACGGGATCCTGTTCGGAGAAACGCTGGTTCGATCTTGAATCTATATATTTTTACAGTTTTGATTAGAATCTAATTCCGTAGGTAACTACCGTCAGGATCTAATCTTCTTTCACTTGTCCATTTGATAAATGCTACAAGGGTTTAGAGACGCAGAGATGTTGCTGCTTTACAACCCACTTTCATATTACAGTACATAATAATGACCTTTATTGGCATAAATATTGTTTACATACCAGAAAAAAAACTATATAGTTCAAAATTGTTACAAATTAAATACACAATTACTTAATTATTTACATTTTTTTATAACTTAAAAAAAATTCTTCTATACTCCACTTTGGCGAAGAAAAAGCCCTTTTCCAATATCCTCTCTTTCCTCTTTCCCCTACCCCACAGTACCCATTCCCTCTTCGTACCCCTCTAACAAAACCCTTTTTTTTCCATTCCTCCCTACTAGCTTAAATTATATTTTCGAAAATACATAATTAAACTAAAAAATATACCCTTTCCCTCTTACTAAAAAATATACCCATATATCTCTTTTTAGTCCCCTTCTTGCTTCCCCCATTTCCCCTGTTCCCTCATTATCCACACTACATTACATTACACATACCTTTTTTATATCCTGAATCCCCCTTTGCCTCCTCTAACCACCTCCCTACTCTTCCCCCCAGGTATGAGATGACCTGATATGGTGATTTTACTTCCTTTCTCTCCTCCTTATCTTCTCCGCTATTTTTTCCATTATTTTCTCCCCTTTGCCACTCTGTCCTAAGCACACCCCAATTCCTTGCTTCCTCCCTTTCCTCCTTCGACCATCCCATCAATTCGCACTCATTCACCCAGTGCTCCCACGTTTCCTCCATACCTCCGCATATCCTACAAGTTCTTTCACTCTCTCTCTCATCCAATAACTATTCCCTCTCTCCATGATTCCACACCTGAACCTTGCTATCATTTTTTTCACATTGATACTATCATCCGATTCCAGATAACTTGGCATCGCTCCTTCTACTTCTATTTCTTTATGTGTCGCATTATATCGCGATCCTGTAATTTTTTCTCTTTTCTCCTGCATTTCCACATCCTTCATCTTTCTCTCTACTCCCATTTCCCATGCGTCTCCATTCATTATCCTATCATACCATTCTCCCATCGACCACCCGCATCTCTCATACACTCCCTTTCGCTCAATCACCCATCTATTTCTCCATTCTTTTTTCTCCTCTCTCCACTCTCCACTATCCGTTGTCCTTCAAAGCACTTATATATATATACCTTCCTCACAATTCTTTCCGGATCTTCTAGCATCACCTTCCCTTCGCATTTTGCCATTTTCTTTACCCATTTTAACCAGCACTTGTACCCATTAAGCTGCTGTAAGACGATCTCCACCTGTGTTGACCTATACACTCCCAAAATCCTCTTTAAGTATTTCCCGATCCTTCTTTCAATCTCTTCTCTCTCCCTTACTGCCAATACCTCTGCCCCATACATTACCATACTTTCTACACATATTTCCAATATTCTTAACCTCATATTCATCGATTCCCCGAACTTATTCATCCATACCTTCCATAACCTTTCTGCTGCTACTCCCGCCTTCTTTACTATCATCCATCCCTCTTTTCCTCATATATCTATTCACCCTTTCTCTCACCTCCTTCATCTCCTCTCTGCTACCAGCCATACACACTATGTCATCCGCATATGCCAATGACCATATTCTTTCTCTCCCTACCAACACTCCCCCAGCTTGCCCCTACTTTAACACCTGTTCCAAGTCCGAGACAAATATATTAAATAGACTCAGAGGGCACCCTTGTCTAACCCCTTCTTCTACCTTAAACCACTCTGACACATTCACTCCTACTCTCGCTCTGATTCTATTTCCCTCATATAACCGCTTTACATTCTCGTACATTCTCTCCGTAATTCCTACCTCCTTCATCCTACCCCTTGACCTGACTCTATTCAGCCTATCAAATGCCGCGCTAATGTCCAGCAACAATAGATACAACTTCCTCCCTTCGCTCACTTCCTTATTTATTACATAGTTTAACGTTGCTATGTTATCCGTTGTACCCTCGCCCCTCACGGATCCCACCTGCGTATTTGACAGTATTCTCTTCACGTGCATTTCGTTCTGCAATTTACCGTTCAACACCCTGGCATACAATATACATATGTCCTAATGTCCAGCGCTAATGTCCAGGAACAATAGATACAACTTCCTCCCTTCGCTCACTTCCTTATTTATTACATAGTTTAACGTTACTATGTTATCCGTTGTACCCTTGCCCCTCACGGATCCCACCTGCGTATTTGACAGAATTCTCTTCACGTCCATTTCGTTCTGCAATTTACCATTCAACACCCTGGCATACAATCTACCTAACCCATTCATAATAGTCACCCCCCTATAACTATCTGCCTCACTTCTATTCCCTCTCTTGCATACTGGTATTATCTCCCCCTCTTTCCAATCATTCGGCATCCTCTCTTCACCCTTCCATACCGCATTCACACTCCTTGCTAAAGATTCCACCCCTTTCTCATTCAAATACTTGCACACTTCCATCGGGATTCCATTTGGCCCTCCTTCACCTCCCAACTTAATCTTTCCCATTACCCTTATTATTTCCTCGACCTCAATTTGTTTCTCCATTCCTTCTTCCTCCCTCTCCCTTCCGCCTCCGTTATGTACTCCTTTCCCTTTGTTCTCTTTCTCCCCTATTGTCTCCCTACACTTATCCGTCCAAGCCCTCAGCGTTATCCCCCCCCCCTTTCTTTCTCCCCTTTCTCTCATATTACAGCTTTCTTGAGAAATGTATGTAGTGACAATAAGATCATTTTCGAAGATAAGTATTATCTAGCTGATTAGATATAAACTGCTAGAGATTAGAGGTATATAGAGTATTCATTAGGGTAACTATCTTTATTGTAAAAATTTATATGAGGTGGGGTGTTTTGACTAAGGGAATAATATAAAAAATATAAGGAGATTTGGTGTAGGTATGGATATTAATGCAATTTTACAACATACTGTGATTTAGATATTGATTTGGAGATTTAAGAATATGATTTACATAATAATATTGAAATTTAGAATTTGTATTGAACTATCGACTCTGAAACATTTAGTGTCATTAAGACTCTGAAACATTAAGAGACAATTAAGCTTTTGATTTAGAAAAATTTTATATTTGAGCTCTGTGTAAATCACGCAGTCTGACGAAATATTGTTTTGGGTTGTATTTTGTGTTGGAACTTAACATCGTGTATTCGAATAGAGTACAAACTCAAAATAGATGTACAGTTGGATACTTTTTCTCGAAAAAAATCGGTCTACTTATTATTGATTACAGTTTCTTATTATTATGTACCTAATTTATGAGGTTACTGATTTAGGAGTATTATATAGTTTTAAATTGTTTTGAAATCATATTTTTGTAAAGTGTAAAGATAGTAATACGGATTAACGGGTTAAAGAAGTTACAGTGGGGGAGTAGAGTTGAGTTATCAACAACCTTAGACTTTCGCGTTCACTAAATAAGAGGGTTAGACGGGCTAAGAAAAGGCATGTGTGCTTCTAAATGCGGGGTTATTCAGCATAGGGCTTAAGTGGGATCAAACGGAGTTTTAAGATTTTTTAAAGGGAGTCAATTTGTGTGTTAATGGTTTTTGGGATTTCAGTAAGGATTTTGAAATGTATTGAACAGAGAGAGATTAAAGGGTTGATAGGATAAGCTAGTTAAGGGTATATTTTTTGAATATTAGCTAAGGGATATTAAGTGGTCGATATGAGTTAGTTAATACGGAATTTTTACTCAAAAATTGTCTCCAATGGAAGCTAGTTTATTTGAAAAACTAATAAATAAATCAAGAAGGGTTTAGGAAAAGGAAACGAATTTGAAATTAATTTAATTCGGAAGATATAACATTGTTGATAAACTAGCTTGGCGGTTGTAATCAGATATTGCTGTTTAGCTATAATCGCATAATCAACCTACTCACATTTGCATAACATAAAATAGTTTTGAATATAACTTTCAAGATATAACATCATTGTATATTCACATACGTTTTCCAATTTCATTTGCTTTAATGCTGTAATTATAAATCGTTAAATAACAAAATCGTATTAGCTAAAATAATAAAATCATCGCAGTGGATCATTGTAAGATATAGTTCATATTATTGCTTATTTAAAATTCACATATTTGCATTTATATCGCATGGGCTTATTCTACACGAAATATATACTTTACTAAAAGTAAATGGTATTCGAACAAAATTTGGTATCTTGTTAATATTGAGTTTGATTTTGAATCTTCCTATACCGAATATTATATCCATTCTCTATACAGAGTATTATGTTGCATCGGCATAGGGGTGGCGGCCACATCTAAACAGGAAGTTGTCGAAGCTTCCTGAAGATCCTCAACCCGCCCGGAGCATTTAGACATCATCGTAAGCGATCAAAACGACGAGGCAGGCCACCCTTTTCAAAAGTAAGCCTACCACTGACAAGCGTAGACTGGTGGAAGAGCAAGCGTTATAACTGAGTTCGTTGAAATGATGAAGTTATTTTAATATGATACCTATTAACTAATATAAAATATTTTAACTTCTACAATTAACTAAATTGTTAACGACAATACTAAAGAATTAAAATAAGCATAGAATTTCGCTATTTAATTTAGAGAACTACAGAGTATTGGGATTCTTAAAGTAAATACTCCAGACCGAAACTAAAATGATTTCCTTTTTTCCTCTTTACATTTGCCCCTATCTCGAAGACTTTTACAGTTCCAGGCTGAAGAGGATGATAAATCCTAAAGCCTCATTCAAATAAACTCTCCAATCTCTCAACAATATACAATCCCAAGAGGGAGTGGAATTTTAGTTAGGGTAAAAATCCCACACTGTTGGATGCACGGGCATCCTTCCTCTTTTGAAGGTTTCTCCACTTCCTACGTAAAAAAAAGAAGACTTTTGAACCTCAAAGTCAAAACTCCAAATCAATATTTAAAAGACGGCTAAATTCAATCACTATTTATATTACACTAATCAAAGGACTTCTGAAGAGTAACCTGGACTAGAATGAACTATTCAAAATATCAAGGCATAAAAAGCATAATATAAGTAGTTTTATTTGTTACAGTATACAGGATAATAAAAATTAAGTAAAAACTTGTCCTGCGTTACAGTAGATTAAAAATGATATATTCACAGTAGAGTCTCTATTAAACGTCATCCTCAGGACCGTTGAGGTGACGGATGACAGAATAGACGGATAACGGTAATAGACCACCCGTACTTTCGACGATTGATAAAAATAACATACTACACTATGTTTATAGCACATAATCTTTGAACTAATTGTATGTACTACATCGTACATATTTTGGAAATTGTAGCACAGTAAAACTCTTCAATTTAAATTATTTTTATACAAGTTTTACCAAGAACTTTAATACAGTACATAATATATAGCAATACACTCATTTATATTAGTCATTAACCATAACTTAATACTGTATTGTGTTCTACTAGCACATTACATTAACATTAATTGCACTAAAAGCAAATTAAACGTAGGTTAATTATTATTGTACGGTAGGAAAATAACAAATATTTCATAATTACGTACATAAAGCAATCTTACTCCTGTCATTTCTTTTTGCTTCAAAACTCCACCAGCTTTTCCAGCCGCCATGGCCGGAATTCTGTGAAGTGACAAGAGCTGAGTGACGTCTGATTCTTCCTGCTACGCGAACCAATCAATATATTTGGTTAACATATTTTCAGCTTCTGAATGTGTAACTGTTTTTGCCGATTCATTTCTAAAAAGTTTGCTTCATCGTTTACAATTTTCTCTTCAGCTTACGTCATTTTCTTGCAGAGGCTATAATTTATTCCAACCTCTCTCCAATGTTTTCTCAGAAACATCATGCCGAGCCTCAGAGAAATTGAAAATTGCTTCTTTCATGATGTATGCGTTCCAAAAGCCCTGATTTAAGTTCATTATCATCAGATGTAAGCATTACTAAGACCGCTTTTCGGTACCGCCGTTTCATCGTCTCGTTAATACCCTGATCCATTGGTTGAATCATTCGTGTTGTTTTCGCATTTAACAAATGACAAGTTATTTTTCCATCCTCACTCGTTGTTTCACTTACAGGATAAGTACGCCATTACCCATTAGCAACAATGCCTCTTGTGGCAGTCCTTTTGATTATTTTATGTGAGATTTTATATTACGCACAAACACTGTGTGTAAGCAAAAATATCTTGGCTCATCCAAGCTCATTTTTGTGCATAATATCGTAAAGGCAGCAAAGATTTAGATTTTTCAATAACAACCAAAGGTAATCTATAAGCCCCACTTGTATTCGCACACACCATGACTATTATTCGGTACTTTTGAATTTTCAATCCTTGTCCAGTTTTTCAGAAAATGATGCAAAGGTTATTTGGGGAAGAGCTTTCCAGTTTAGGCCTGTTTAATCACAGTTGAAAACTTGCTCTTTCACAACTTTTCTTTCGTTAACTTTTTGCTGAAATTTTTAACGATAATCTATTACAACGGTTCTGTCGGCACTTAGTTTTTCATCCGAAATGTTTAACTGACGGATGCAAAGACGAAACTTAAATTGTTCTAAGCAACCACTGCCTGATTTGAAACTGGAGTCATCAACATTTTCTTTTATTTCTATGACGTTAACCTGAATTGTTGGACGTGTACATCCTCACCTTTTACGCGCATAAAATATTTTGCATGTAATTGAAAATTGTATACAGGGTGAACCAAAACGCGTAGTAGGGTATTTTTCAATTTCTT
>WYDF02292133.1:0-16195 GCA_009867245.2 Adranes taylori | reverse complement strand
ATAAAACGACCTGGCAACAATTAGATAAACAAAGTAAGGACCTAACATAAGATAAAGTTTTTGCGTGAGGCTAATTAATGATAAACAAAACTACTTTTAAAATGACAAGCTCTATAGGATGCAAACAAAGATATGTAAAATACTTTTTCCCGTCACTAGCTAATTCCAGGAATACACTTGGTGTTCATCTTACGTGATTCACAGGAACCACCACTACGTTCTGCAGCTGCAGCACTATCTGAAATAGACGTCAGGCTTAGTCCGGTTTTCAGCCTGACAAGCGACCAAGTTGCACGTGGCGAAAAAATCTGCAAATCCACAAAAAAATTACAGGCTCCAACGATTAGCCATCAGACGAGAGTTGAATGACCATCAATCGCTGAAATATCCTCTGGTAGTATACCAAACCCGTCCTATGTAAAACACACAAAATGGCGAACTTAGACCTGACGCCATTAAAGCAATAAAATTTAACTTACCGAATCAACCGAATCGTTGAGCGAGCTTCCCAAATGCACTTTTAATGCCACATATCTCAAAACGGACTTTAAAATTTATTTGTACTTTATTAATACATTATGACGATTAGAGTTTAATTAATTATTTAATTAGCCATAATTTGGCTGGTAGTTTTTTCAGATGATGAATCAAAAAGAACCCACTTGCTTAGGAATTGCCAAATTGGCCCGGACTGCCCCACCATTTTAGCCTCATGCCACGAACAAGGGTATGATTCCAAAACGCTATTTCCTTACAACTCTAAATTTGCACGTCTTAGATCGGTTAGAAGTCGACAATTAAATTAGCAGGGATATAACAATCGTCGTTAAAACTCTTAAATCCTGACGAGACATTACTACGCTTCATTTTAATCCATTATTTTCAACTCTAAAGAAACTAGTCATATATGACTTGCACAGTAGTACTCGCTACGTGCACTAATTTCATACAAGCGTGCTGCTGGCCTACAGAATCAGCCACCAGTGTTAACTACAGATTCCTGTTAACCTCAGTCAGTCATAATAAACAGCTGGTAACACGAACGTAATCTGATACTGAACAGAAACATAACATTGTCAAGCAAAACAATAATATAAAAGATTAACCAATAGATTACTATTATAGATTAAATACAAAGTACAATTAATCAATGTTCGATACTACACATTACATCATAAGATTCTGACTACGTAAGTTTATTTAACAAGGTAACTGACTGTAAACAACAATTTTCCTATTAAACGGCAGTCCGCAATTTTCTATTTTAGGTACCAACCAGGTTTTGATCACCTCGGAGCCTAGGCAAATCTTACAGAAAATTGCCCTTTAATATTACACACTAGGAAGATAAAAGAGCTAACGTGGAATATACTTCTGGAAGACAATAAAAATAACAACAAATATCCTACACGTTATAACTAATATCTCTCTAATATAACTAATATCTCTCAATTACACTAATACAGTAAGTACACTATACATTATAAACAGGTACCCTCTACAAAATAGGTCTATTATTTCTTAACTTCATAATATATATATATATATATATATAATATTCTGAATTCGCACAGTAGTCTGCACCTGTCCTATAATTTATAACATGCTCTCAATTGTTTTAGTATTTTCTAACTATTTAATAATTAAAAACACCATACATATAAAACATAAGCCATAAAGAGAACATAAAACTGCATAAAAATATTAAGACGCCATTTCCTATCTATCCATAAGGAAATATTGCAGAGGCTGTATTTTTGCTCCAGTATAAAATTTCAAAAAACCAATTTCACAGAAACCTTCCCGGGAGTGTATTCAAATTCCTAAAGTTTCATGTCGATCGGATGGATGATGTAGTCAGGCATGAAGGACATACATACAGACATACAAACATACATTGATTTATATATATATATATATTTAACGGATTTAATAATAAATCGAGATTTTTATTCAGAACGTAAACTAGTGTGTTTCAATTTCTGATATCCCCCTCGTTCTAATAATTACTTCGCTTTATTACCAATTGTAATTTACTTTACTTCACTTTATTACCAATTGTAATTTAATTTACTTCACATATTTTTTAATACAACTGCTATCATCAAGCTAAACAAGTAGTTGCATGCTATCTAGAATTAGCCCACTGTGTGTAAAGTGCTTTGGACTCCTAAAAAAACAAGAATAGAAGTATGTGACTGGTTTCGACACTACAACTGTCTCATCATCAGTCTAAAAAAAATAAAACAGGGGAAATAACTATAGAGTCTCATTTTGAATTTTTCTATGAGACTTCATGTTTGCGAACTAATGTTTTACTAGGCTCAATTATGTTTTTATACTTATATCTTCTGTTTTAATTTCTAGTTGTAGTATCGAAACGCGTCACATTTTTTATTCTTGTTTTTTTGAATAAAACACTGATTTAGAGTAGGTCTACAGATGTTTTCAAATTAAAAAAATTTTTGTTGGCTGTTGTTCACAGTTTCTACAACCAATAATATTTCAAAAAATATAATAATCTAGTTTGTTTACAAAATTGTAAATTAGTTTAGTAGTTTTAATAATTGATTGTTTTCTAAGTTGATAGTTGTTTTCACATGTTCTAGATAGATTTTTGTATATTTTTATTATAATAAATTGTTTTTTTAACAAAATAGTTGTAAAATTCTTTCTCGCAAATAAATCTACGTAAAACCTCACAATTTTTCCATATAAAAATTATAAAAACCTCGTAAGTTTTTGTAAAATCCAAACATGTCAATATTTATGAAATTTTATAGTTGCAATATTTTTTGGAGTCTGTAATGAAAACAGTAAAAAACTCACCTGAAATGTATTTAAATTTTTTTAAAAATATACCATTTTATGCACATACGGAATACAATTTATAAGTTCACTTAACATTTATAAACATTTTAGACACTATAATTTATATTTTCAAATTTTTATATCAAACGCATGAAACATAATACTGTTATTAAATATTTGGTACGTAAACTAAAACTTCATCAAACTCTATTAACAAATTAAATTAAAAAATAAAATTAATAAATGGTTTTAATAATTTCAAATTAATTCTAATATATATTTATTATAAATAAACGAAATAAAACATACTTTGTAATTTGAAAAGAAAATCAAATCAGATTTTTATTTATTTATTTATTTTTTATTTAATGCTATTTTGTTAAAAAAAATTTAACTCATTTTAAAACAATTAAAATGCATAACTTTTATAGAATTAATTTAGCTATCATAAAATAATAATAATAATAGTAATAATGCGTATTTATTATTTTAATATGAAGTAACGCGCTAGTGCAAAAATGAACATCGGTATCAGAAGCAAGACAAAAACTTTGTGCCTATCAAACGATTGCACACCTGTACAATGTCGTGCAATACGCGTGGTGATGATTGCGTGTGATTCTTCTAGGATAAGTCCAAACACTTTACCTCCACTTTCTGCCTGCGCTTGTTGCATCTTTTAAGATCGCTGGTTTAACGTATATGTCCCCCCACCCCCCCATTTCTCTTCTCTCGCGATTCGTTCGCGCTGTCTTCACGCTATTAGTACAGCTTAAGTCTACATAACATACTCTAAATGGCAACTCACTTTTTAATCAGAAAATGCATTATTATATAGAATATATGCAATAATAGTTCTCGAAATAAAATCAAATCAAAGTGAATAGAAATGTTGTAGCGATTTTGATGATTTGCTTCGGTTATATGCGCAGCATGTGATCTTGTTTTGTTTTCCATTCTTCGCGTTTTAAATTGCGGAGTATCAAATTTTACTTGACTAAACGCTCAAACATTTTTCTTAAGAATTAGATTAATGGTTCCAAAACGGCATTCCGCGGAACACTTATGTTTTGTGATCTTAGAGAAAGCGTTCCGCCATAATTTTTTTTTGCCAAATTTAAAGTTATAAGTGTTCGTAACAAGGGAAGGAAGAATGCATTATATTTTCATCAGAATGTTACTCTCAAAAAGAAGTTTTGAGAGTAACGTTACTCTCAAACTATGTTTGAACTATATCCGAAAATACCTTTTCAAAAATATAAATTTATTATATAGAATATACTTAGGTCAACTTAAAATACATCTTCTATAAGTCTTCTTAATCAATTTTATCCAACGTTGATTAAAAAAATTATAGAAGTAAAAAACTATGTGAACTGTTTTATTTTACGACGATGTTCCGCAAAAATCTTGCAAACTTCTAAGTCTTCCGTGATTCTAAAAAGGTTAAGAACCACTGAATTAGACTTTTTTTCACTTATTTTGACTTATTTGCTTCTAAAGATTTATCTAAAGACTGATTGAGTCAAGCGTTACTCAGTGGTAATCCATGATGATATCAATTGGAAATGTTTTTACTTTATGATTTGTCACGTATAGTACAACTGATTAGAATGTGACTATAGTTTCAACTCTTTCGGGCCATCTTCAGACACACAGACTATTAATTCATAGGGATCTATTATTGGGGTGTGTCAAGTGCCTATACTGGGGCTACGAGGGATTGGACTTAGTGGTGTTAGCTACTAAACAAGAACAGACCGTCAACAACCAGATAAATGAGAGCAACAACACGATGTCTCGTTGTTGTAGTGTTATTGCTCCCATTTATCTGGTTGTTAACTCTCTGCTATTATACTTTAACAACTAACACCACTAAGTAAAAACCCTCGTATCTGCAACATGGTCACCTAAAACACCCCAATAACAGAACTCCTATGAAATAATAGTCGGTATGTCTGAAGATGGCCCGAAAGGGTTGAAAGGGTTGAAAGTATAGTAACAATCTGAACAATTGTACTATACGTGATAAATCACGAAGTAAAAACACTTCTAATTGATCTTACTAAAGACTTCCTTCAGAAGACATAACTAAAGAATTAGGTCTATGCTTTTTTTCTAATAATACTATCATCGATAGCATATGTTTTAAGCCGTTATTTTGCGATCGGATTAATACCTAATAATACCAATTAATTAAATATAAAACTTCATTTGGAGAAATTAAATCGAGAGATTAAAAGTCTAAGAGAATTTAGTGAAAAATTCTCTTGGACTTTTTCTACTCGTTTGTTTTATAAACACTGTTTACCCATCAATTCTCCCCACAGTTTTCCCATCTTCAGAATGTTACAGTTACATCTAATTCTTTCAACTCAAGTAAATAACTTTACCTAGTATAATTGCCTACCTTAGAAATCGACTACCAATGAATCCTCCGCTCCCATATTTGTGTACGGTGCGGCAAATATGGGGCATTTTCATCATCTGTCAACTGTTGCAAACATTACATTTTTAACCTTGTCGAAGGAACTGTCATTTTCTTACGAAGTGCCTCAATAGTATTCTTCAGGTTTTTGCATTCGTTGACAGGCTGCACGCTTTTACGGCTATATACTTAGAGAAAAACATATGGTTCTAGGACACTTCCTCCTCACAAGAGCTCCGGTGCATCCTCCATTCCGATTACATGTAGTAATGTATTGAATATAGTGTATTAAATATTGGCGAATGCTTCGGACGATTCAAATTGCAAGAATTCACCAACTCATGAATCCCCCGGTCCCCAAAATCGCTAAAATTGTTAATCAATTTTTTTTCAAATAAAAAATGTAGGCATTTTCATCATATATTAAACGTTACATTTTTAACCATGTCGTGAGAATTGTCATTTTCATAAGAAGCCTCTCAATAAGACCCTTCCGGTTTGATAGGCTGCACGCTCAAACATTTTTCTTAGGAATTAGATTTTTTGCCGTAAAGTGCTGGCGCTGTAAAGTTGTGGCCGATTCCCGAATGCTCGTGCCAATTCTAAAACGTTACCGTAAGGTGGTGACCGTTGAAACATTTTTGAAGCTTGTTCTTTTTAGCATGGTTCATCGACAAGAGGAAGCAGAGCTCGACAGTCGACTCGAAAACCGAATCCTTCTAGCCTATCGTCTTTGCTCCGGCTCTACAACTGCATCTGAACCAAATTCGCTGCACCACAACTTTCTGAGCCCATCCTTGTACCGAAGGCAGAGACCTGTTTGCCGACTTCCTGACTACTAGCCAAGGAGACCTGTTACGGTTTTCCGTACGAATCTAGCAGCTATGTACGTACTGACACACGCACGTTTTCCGGATACAATAGCGATGCGCAAAACACCGGATACGATCGGTGTGGTGTCAGTGATACACCAAGGCACAGATTGTGGATTTTTATTGGCGGCCGCTTGCGAATCATAGAGAAAAGACAACTTTCCTTGCGAATTGAACAGCTGTCGGTGAGATGCGAGCCGTTGCACAGTAGACTAAATTTTCCAGTCGCTGGTAGGCTTCAGGAATCTGGACCAGATACCCTTTCGATCCGTTCGTACATATGCGACATTTATACAGATTACAAGTATCCTCAGGATCGACTATGTCGCATTCAACTTCTGTTCACATGGAGTCCTTTTGCACGATAAATTCTTACTCGATGATTTTGCTACTAAAACTAAGATCTGCATCGGCCGAGACTCCATATTGTCTCGCGATCGTCCATCGATATATGTATCGCGCTGTCCTACAAAGAGTTATTATGTGCTATTAGATCCGAATTCGGAACGTTTCTCTAGTCATAGCTCCGATAAAGTATAAGTACAACACTAAAGCGCCATACATTTTCAGGGCTAGTAACTTCTGCAGGTGAGTTGTTACAAACTCCTTAACGGAGGTCACCGTCTTGCTGTCTTTAGTTACTAACGCGTTTTGGGGGGAGGGACCGGTATGAGTTGATTTTGGCACTATCTTTTATAAATATTACTTGATTTTATTAATGTAAATTAATTTTCAGTGTTTTATAAATAGATTGATAGGCAGTATCTTATAAACATTTTAATTACTTAATATTTTAACTGAATAATATAAAACCTATTTCATCAGATTTTACATGTTGATCATTCCGATGAATTTTAGGAGTCAACTAGTGATTTCCGAACATCAAAAAGGAAATATGGCCATGGTCAACGTGCGAGAGTTATGGATTTAGTCAGTGAAGAGGAGGAAGTGGACGGGGAAGCCAAACAAAGGGATGAAAAGTAAAATAGTCAGTAAAGAGGAGGAAGTGGGCGAGGAATTTAAACAACGGGATGAAAATAGCAAATTTTTTTAGCAGAAAATTAAGAATTGTTAATTGGATTTCCAATTAAGAAGAGTGATATCAACTACGTATTTGCAAATTAAGAACCAATAGAAAGATGATATTAGGAGCAATAATATGGCATCTTCATCAAAGACAACAAGCGAAATCACAGTTCTTATTCGGTTTAAAGTTCACGGCTGGTTCATCCTGCAGCGCCATTTCTGCTTACCAAAAATAGCTCACTGAAGGCCTTTTCTATCTAGTCACTTGCTAAGTATCAAACTAGTTAATGGAAGACACACATTAACTATTTAAGAATAGATTGAGAACTTTTCGAACCCAACGACTTGTAAAGACTTTAGCTCGCAACGCTGCTAACGGAGAGTCCTAGCGACAAATATCTTATTATTACAGAATGATATATCCTTCGGAAATATGTATTGTCGGGCGCCAGGTCAGTTTAGCGTAAGACCGCACGTTGGAACCGCTCTTATTGGTTCACCGTACCTCAGTGGACTTACTGAGAACACGAGTACGTGAGTTGTCCAGGTTCTCGTTCTTTGGGGAGCTAAACAAGATTCTAACTGCTAATTAATGAAACAGCATTTAACGATTTAACAATATAACGTCGATTGGTCTTCTAGACGATTTAAACAAAGAAAGAAATATATATGGACAATTAAATGTCAATGCATAAATGTCAAATTAAATTAATGACGCGACTATGACGGTTAGCAAATAAACAACAGCGATTCTATAAAAACGATATTTAAGCGGTACAGTACTAATGTGTGCTAATAATATTTAGCACACATTAGTACTAATTATTATTAGCACACATGCCCTGCTTTAAAACAAAATTAAAGCAGGGCATGTAAATCAATTTCTAATGTGCGGTGAAAAAATAATAAAGCAGCAGTAATACGGAAACCATGTACAAATAGTCAATAATACAGTAGGTAAGGCAGGGATAAATTTAAATGCACGATATCTATAATGGATAAGATAGGGATCTTAGGAGTTCACTATAGGTCAATAGCACCCCATTTAAAGTGCTTTAGTGTTTGCTGAGTGATTAAAACTAACGCAAGAGAGAGTTATTCACTTCAGTGAATGAAATAGTAAGTAGACCACTATCAGTTACAATAACACCCCGTTACCGCTGCTAAGCAACTAAAACTTACCCCGTGTACGCAAGTTAGTATGATATGCTCTAGTGAATAGGAAATAGGTTGGTGGTAAGCTACAAAGAGAAACAAAGCTATTCAAAATTACATGTGATAAATAGAACTGTATATGGTATATAAAGTCGCTCACCAAATGTGTTATTATCTCGGCGACTGTCGCACTGCTCATTGTCTCGGCTTGGCTGGTCGTTCTGCTGCCGGCTTGTAGCTCTGCTGCTGCTGGTGTTGTCTTCGAATTTTCAAAATTGGAACTGAATAATTCTATTCAAAATCACGCTATTTATAGGCCTGATCCGTCACTCAACTTTTACTCTGTTATACGGGTCAGTGTGTAGCCAACCACACACGACATTTATTACTTGATACGGTTTCAACAGACAATTCCTCTCTCGGCAGTGCTTTACACGCTAAAGCAAAAACTGTCAGCGTACGTAGTAAGAATGACGCCAACCAAGCATATTATTTTATTTCCGTTGCGATCTCTTACACAGGTAAGAGTAGAATTTACTTCATATCCGCATAATCCCACTCCATACACATATACAGCTGGCGTGCATATACGGAAAACGTAATACAGATTAAATATTGGTAACATGTGTGTGTGTAGCACAACACACGGCGACAGCAAAGCAAGCGACAGTTTATCTCTTTCTGTCGCATGCGATTAGATAGGTTGATTAATTTAATTCCCCTACTTCTGCCAAACGCTGCATAACGCGTTCGAAAGTAGTAGCAATAGTGGTAAAGAAAAATGCGTTCGATCAACTTACAGCAGCAGCAGAAATCATATTTGTTTATTTATTTAATTTCTTTTCCAGACACGGATTGGATAAATATTATTTATTTATTAGGAAGGATTACGTAATTTTATTGATTTATTTTATGTCTCGTTAATATGCGTTGTTACAGACTCTAATCATTCGCTTTACCGCATGTGATTGTCGTTACTAGACCTCAGCTATCAATAGAGAAACTTCGAAAGGAAACAGATACTAGATGGTTTGCTTGTATCTGAGGTCTCCGAATTGACAAAGAGCTTCGCAAATACGAATGCAAAAGTGTATTGATCTTAATGGAGAATATTTTGAAATACAATAAACCCATTATCGATGATCAATATTTGTTTTTGTTTGCTAATCCTGAAATATAAAGCTAATCCTCGTACAATAAGGCTTCAATATTCCAGTGAAAGAGAGAGAGAGAGAGAGAGAGAGAGAGAGAGAGCGAGAACAGCGGGCGGGGGGCGATTTTACGATAAACTTTGCGCTAGAAAATCCAAGGAGTTCCAGGAAAGAGACATTGGAAAGAGAATATTGCTAAATTTGAAGCGTTTGAAGCGAAAAATTGAAATAGTATTTTTGTCAATTTCTACGGTCTCGAACAAGTAGTAAAAAATGAACATCGTGTAGTTGGTCCCATTTATTTTACCCGCAATACACGGGGTCACCATGTAAATTTACTATTGAGGAGGAATGATTAATTTCTCATTATCTTATGGGGGAGAGGTGTTTCCTCAAACATGTTTCGTGTATCATTAAATATAATATCGCACATAACCTATACCAATGCGAAATAAGTCAATTTATAGAAAACGTAAAATATATTAAAAACAATAATGTGACACTTATTCTATAAGTAATTATGAAATTAAATATAATGACGAACGAATAGTAAACAGTTCAAGTTTTAAAATTACCATAACAAATTAGAATATAAAAAAAAAGATGAACGTAAATAATTTTTAAACACAGAAGCATTTCTGAAATGAAAAACTTAGATGTTATTTTTCTGGGACAGCATTTAAACGAATTATGTTTTTTATAGATATATACTATAATAGCTCCATTATGAGTTTGTCCACATGTATCATAAATATACAATCTAGATAATCAAGCCTATAATTTATATGAAAATGTTATTTCAAACACGTCGTAAATTTCGAAAGTACTTATTATAAAAGAATCTCTTATTATTAAATCGGCGTATACACCTTATTTCTATCAATAACATGATTCAACCATGATGTTTTAACATTTAAAGGTCTTAAAGACGTATACAAGAGAGGGGAAGACCTTAACAGGAGAAGAATTGAATCTGCACGCTGAAAGAAGCTTTAGGGAGTAGGAAGCTTCAGGGAGTTATTACAGGCAATGAAATAACAATGTCTCAGCAAAATGATCATCTAGCCATGTGCGTGTTACGATGTTCTGCATTGTGGATCAGAGTCATTAAAACAAAAATATACACCTCCAAAACTCTTTATAGTGTTGCTACAAATAACACAACACAAAAATATCGATTGATAATATTCAGTGTGTCTACGTTGATATCGCGATGAATAAGACTTGACTCGTTAATCGTCAGTGGCATTTTGTAGGTGTGTTTTGAGCCTTTCCAAAGTGGAAACTGTTCGAAGCTGTCCAAAGCCCGCCCGACCTTCTCAAACCTGCCAACTTCTTGCGCCAAATCTCATATTCGGACAGCAAATGTCCAGCACTTTCATTCGGCAAGTTAATGGTCTGGAATTTTATTATTGATTTCTTGTAATCGGGGATGACAGCAACAAAGTTGAGCAATAGATGTCGGAGGCTATAATGTTCCGAAAATATAGCTTCAAGTTTGCTGATGACGTGGTCGGGGAAAGGGTAATCACATTACGCTTGTAATAAATCTTTGGAGTTTCCGCTTGAATATTACCTCTGTTTGCCTGTCCAGCGGTCGCTTTTCTGAATCAATAAATACACATTCGTGAGCGTGAGCAATATGTTTGCAACTCCGTAGTAAATCCATTGACAGGCTGAAGAATTTTGTTTAGTTGATCCGATGTCGACCCGTTGGTGATGTTGATCCATGGAGCGACTGACTCGTCGGCTTGTTGATGCGGTTGGTTCATCGGTGAGGTTGACACATCAATCGTAGATTGGTGATGAGGTTGTCCCATTAGCTTCTCTGATGTCGGTGTGCTCTCAGTTTCTTCATTGAAGTCGTAGATACACGGAGAGGGATGATGAAATAGGGATATGAGTGAGCGAGAAAAGAATTAAAGATTGGATTATAATGATAAGAATTCGAAAGATTCAGGCGAAAGTTTGCAGGATGTATATGGAATAAACCTAATTGGTTGTCATCAAATTCTCCTACTAACTTTTGTTGAATTTAATTTTATTTAAAGATGAAAATTAAATTGTGATTCGTTGGTGGCGCTTACGAGAACAAACCGTTCTTTACACTCCGACAATGCTCGCTGTCAAAAGTCAGAACGTTCAAGACAATTATTCTGATTGAAAAGTGTGAATTCAGCTCACTCGAAGACAATCAGACAAAAAGCTCTAAATGCGTTTCATTAACGCTGGCTTGGGGGTGACCTTTAATCTGAAATTAGCAACTTTTGGTGTTCTGTTCGACGTCAGTTCTTGACATCGCCGGCGCCATTTGGGTGGGGCCTGGATGAAATTTCCGCTAAAACGTTGTGAGAATTTTCTAATAATAAGAAGCGTTCTTTCATTCGTTATGAATTTTAATTAAAGAACAATATCGCATCACATCCCTGCCAAGATTCTATGATTCTACGGTAGGGTGTCCTCCAATCAGATTTAACGTGCACCCGCAACCTACGTTCTGCGTTTATGCGAGTAAACAAAAAAAAAACGAAAAACATCCGTCCAAAACAAAACACTGCAATGATGCTATAATTCGCTTTAAGTCCCTATTAACATTAAACTCTCTCCTTTTGAGCAAACACAGGGAAAAAAACAAGACCACTACACCAAATAAGCGTTGCGCGGCCTTCTATCTCTCTCTTCTACCTCTCTCTCTTGTATTTGTTTATGTGCACGGGAATGCAAACGTGCGTGGCTAGCAACAGTTGTTTCCATCTCTTTCTTCCATCTATCTATGTGCAGAGTTTAGTGACCGCTCGCGACATCTTCTGGGATAATACCCCGCATATCTTTTCTTCGTTCAAATTATATTTATATTATTATTTAATTCTCGATTTATTTATTTAATCGTTCTTGCAAACTAATTGGCTAATGATTATTTGTTGGTCGTTTTATTCAATTCATCAACTCTGTTGGAGGCTATATACAAAACGTTGATAACAATTCCAAGTCAGAATTGGTACTCCTAGGTTGAAAAGTCTGCCAGTTTCTTCCAGAGGAACAAGTGTGGTAAACACTAAAGAAAACATTTCAACAAATCGCTCCGCAGCTAAATGTATTTCAGTCCATTATGTCTCACACAATGAAATCAGCTTTGAATGACAAACCCATCAGAAGTCCGGACTGTAGGAAGAAATTAATGATACTTTTCACGGTACCAATTGGGTTACGGATCATTAGTATTTCACATGACTTTTCTGCTACTCTTGAACGAACACCGTTCAGTCACCCACTCATTACAGTAGCTTCATCAAAACCCAGTCCAACTAATATCTTATCAAAGGCAAATCCAAATGACTCAAGATGTTGCGTGATTATATCTGCAAATCTGCCCGTATTATGGCTTTCTTATCCGAGTTATCTACATATCGTGCACACTGACAACTACTTGTGTCTGCTTATGTCTTGAGTTTCATCAGCAAGAACAGCAAAAAATCGTGCATTATTAATTCATTTTACAAGCTGTTCCTGAATATAGTGTTCACATAATCCATTTTGAATGATTGGTAATGTAAATATTGTTCTGCTAGCATACATTTGTCCTTTAAGTGTGTATTAATTGAGTCATCACCCAACCGCGCTCTATAGCTTAGAAAGGATCTGTAATTTTTATCACTTCCAATTTCCATCATATATGTGAATCCCCGCATTGTTTTCTACCGCTCACTTACTCTCGTAGAATCATCTATATTTCTTCCACGTAGCACATGAATAACAGCTGCGCGCGTGAGAAGAAACGAACTGGCGGCACATTTATAAAGTCTTCGTAACAGTCAGCAGTTAATACATTATTGGAATTTGGAAGGAGTGTTAGTGTGTTACTAATCATAAGTTCAGTGGAAATGATACGTCACAAAATACTATAATATCGAGAAGAGGAATTTGCTGAAGGGGAAAGCTGGAGGGGTATTATTAGGAGAGGAAAGAATATGGTACCGCGGATGATGTTGTGTGTATGGCAAACAGTAGAAAAGAAATGCAGGAAGGTATGGATAGAGTGAGTAAGTATATGGTTATAAGAGGGTTGAAAATAAATGTGGTTGAACCGAAAGTAATGGTGTGTAAGAATAAAGGGCCTTTCGCGCTTATCCAGAGCATAGGGCTTCGACGAAGTTTCTCCAGCGCAATCTATTTCTAGCGAGGACCTTCAACTCTACAAAAGTCTTTCCTTCCTTCTTTGCCTCTTCATCTACAGTCTTTCTCCATTATGTCTTTAGTCTTCCACGTTTCAATTTTACCTTCGGATTCAAGAACAAAACTTGTATCTCCACGGCATCCTGGTTTTTTCGGAAAGTATGACCAATCCACCTCTATTTTCTTCTCTTGATTTGGATGGAGATGGATTCCTTAGTCGTTTTGTTCCAAAGATATTCGTTAGATATTACATTTGGCCAGAAGATTCGGAGAATTTTTCAGCTACTGGTTACTAGTGATTTTGGAGGTGACCTTTCAAGTGTCATAACCATATAATAGTACTGCTATCACATTGGTTCCAAATATTTGGATTTTGGTCGATCTCTCTTGCCCTCCAGAGTGGATACAGCTGAACGGAGGCCCCATTTGCCTTTCGGATTCTTGCTCTGACATCTGCAGCTGCACCACCATCATGAATAACTAAGCTCCCAAGGTACTTGAACTCTTCTACATTTTCGATGTCCTCATTGAACACTCTGTGTTTTTACATCTCTTGTGTTTATCTTCATAATCTTTGTCTTGGAGGAGTTTCCTTTTAGACCCACCATCTTAGCTTCGCAGCGGGAGATTCTTTTCCATATTAATATGGTTCTGTGGGAATAAACAGATATCATCTGCAAAATCTAGATCCTCCAATCGTTCAGTCAGCTTCCATTTTATGACCCTCTCTTTTCCATCCTTGACTATCCTCATCAACTCATCCAGAACCAATAGAAAGATTTTTGGGGACAGAATACATCCCTGACGAACTCCTAATTTGATTCAAAATGGTTTTGTGATTTTCCTCTCGTGAATGACATCTCATGTTAGTTGTTATATGTTTCTTTAATTATTTTTATCTTCTCCGGTATCCCGTATTTCTGCAAGGTTTTCCACATACTGCACCTTTTGAGGGAATCGAAGGCCTGTTCAAAATCTATGAACAGAAGATGAAGGCTAGTGATAAATTTATTCGACTGTTCGATAAAAATACGAGGCGTGTTAATTTGGTCAGTACAAGAACGATGACTTGCTCCTTCCTTATTTATGATTCCACGTGTGCTTTGATTCTGTTGAGTATCTTGGACTCAACACTTTACTTGAAATTGATTGTAGGGTGATTCCTCTCCAATTATGACACTTAGTGGTGTTCCCATTCTTGGGTAATTTGATGAGGAGTCCCTCTCTTCATTCTTGTGGCAAGTTTCTTTGTTCCAAATCTTCTTGAAGAGAGGGTACAGAAGATCAGTGGCGGTATTTGGGAAGGTTGCCAAGAGAATGAGGGAAGGGCCAGTAAAAAATTTGCTTTTTAATGAATGAAAAAGCAATTGGGAATGTAAAAGAAATAAAATATCCAGGGTATGTGATAAATAGGAACGGATCGAAGAATGAACATGTGAGGATGTTAGCAAGGCAAGTTGACATAGCGGCGAAAAGGATGGGGTACACATTTAAGGAGAATTTTGGAGATGCACTAAATATGAGGATGTTGATTTTGAAACTATGTGTCAGGAGTATTATGTTGTATGGAGCGGAATTGTGGGCGGTGAAAGAGCGAAAAGAATTAGAAGGAATGCTGAGGTACATGAAGAGAATGTTAGGAGTGGAGAAATGGATACCGAGTCAGATTGTGTTACAAGAAAGGTTGGTTATATGGAGTAAAGAAGTTGGTAAGGGTATGAAAAGTAATATGAATGAGAGGATTGTTAAAAAAGTATATGTGGAAGCTATGGTATGTAAGAGGACAGAACTGAATGAATGGGTAAGAGGAAGAGAAGGTTATACGATAGGTGTGGATGATCTATGCATGAGTGGTACGATAGGATGTGTGGAGGAATAAAAACTGAGATTGAGATTGAGCAGAGCTTCAAGGATGTAGAAATGCAAAAGAGATATGAAAGAATAAGAAAATATGTATATGTATTTGATAGTAGAAGGCTTGACAACAGAAGATTTAAGATCGGCGGTGAGAATGCGTGAAAGAGAATAATTGCTAAGTTCAGGTGTGATAATGAGGAAAGGGGAAATAAGTATTGGGTGAATGATAAGTATAGAAGATGTAAAGTGTGTGGTGTGGAGCATGAAACATTGGAGCACTGGATGAATGGGTGCGCCGGAATGGAATAGATGGAGGAATAGCGATTGAACGCTGTAATTGAAGAATGTGTATAGAGCATTAAGGAAAGAATAGGGGGATAATGAAAAAATAATTGAAAGAGATTAGAGAGAATAAATAGTAGATTTAAGGATAAGGTAGAAGAGTGCGGGTTTAATGGGATGTGGGCCAATATAATAAGGAGGTATGGACGGAATGGAAGGAAAGGAAAAAGAAACGGGAGAATATGAAGGAGGAGAATGAGAATGGGCAGAGTGTAGGTAGAAATTAAGCATGGAATTTAACAAAACGAGTTGTTAAATTCTATTAGTTTTTTTGTATTTTAATAAAATATGTTTAATTTTGTTATAGTATTATATTGTTTTTCTTTTGATGCCAATAAAGGTTTAAAGTGTTACTATTTCTTGTTGTTTTCACACATATA
>WYDF02292132.1:0-29774 GCA_009867245.2 Adranes taylori | reverse complement strand
ATATATAAAAATTAATAAACGAAATGAAAACTGCGATGTTTATCCCCAACGGGCCTGAGAAGACATTCGTGGTAAATTTCGCTACAGCGCGAGTTGGCACGAACAGCAAACAACATTTGCGAAAGAAGATATTTTCACACACACATATGCACCAACAACCAGAAGAATTCACGGAAAAAGTCACTTATACATGCATTCGTGCGAGGAAGTATTACTTCATTAGGAAGCGAGCTTACACATTATCTCGTAGCCTGATACAGCGTTGTACGAGTCGTCGCTACAATTCCACAAACAAATCCATGTGTAATTGTTTGCCCTCGCGGAAGTATTTTGCATTGATAGGGGTAGCGCTTGTCGCGAGTTCGCTCCCGCTTTAATCCGATTGGAGAACAATGTATGCTCTCATAAAATTTCGACGGAGATACAATGAAATATAGTTCCTTAAGATTTCCACGAAAAAAAAACATGCTTTTCATTGGGGGTAGCTCGGCATTTAAACATTTTAGAAGAAATTTCCTTCAAGTCGCGCCTCACGAGCGGCGGCAACTACGAGAAGTGCCGCCCCGCCGGCCAGCCGACCACCAGAATTTGCTTTTTCTCAGCTAATTTCATATAAATGGACTCACTCAAGGCAGCGTTAATTAGACTGATTTTGGGGTTCGTTCTGATCGTTTATGAGTGAGGATCTCACACGACTCGATAGGTAATACTTCACCATTAAGTGACCAAACTTATTCTTGAACAGGGAGCAATCAAATCGCAGTCCTAAATCTGATTTGTTCAAAGTAAGCGCCACCAACAAATCGTTTATTTTTATTTAAATTTATATTAAATTCAAGCCAGTCAGTAGTAAAATTTTATAACATCAGATCAGGTATATACATACACTACATTCATTAATTTTCTGCTGAATCTTTCGTTGTCTCGTCACTCTCTTCATATTTCATTCACTCACATCAATATTTCATGACCTTCCTTGACAACTATTTCGTCAATGAAAAAGGGTGGAGACCAACGTCAGAGGAAGCAGAGAAGTCCAACATCAGAGAAAGAGGGAGACCAACCACCCAGCGCACGGAGACAACGAGGACGGGAGAGATAGAACTCCAGAGGCACGTAAAGATCACCACCGACGATTGTTCCGCTAGTACTTCGGCGACAGAGAATAAATCCTACAAATTCATTTTCTTCAGTCACAAATTACATCATATCTTCACAATATATTTCACATCATTTTTACATCTTCGTCATGTTAACTGGCTGAATCAACCTACAATGTCTTCATTAAACATTCATCATTCAACCATTTTATTCTACCAACGTCCTGGAGAAGCCGAAGAGAGTCCGAAATCCAATCAGAAGAACAAATTAACTTGTTTAGTAACATATTTTACTTGCTAGTTTTACTAATGGAATGTAGTATGGAATCATTCTAACAATTTTTGGTTTATAAATAGAAACTATACATTGTCAGGTGTAATATAATAAAAGCTATACATTGTCAGTAAATTAAAATCGCGATTAGAGTCATACATATAAAGTTATAAATATCAAATAATTTCACCACGTTATTGCGTACATCATTTATGTGTTTGAGTACTTTATTATAATAATAAGATCAGCGAATCTCTAACCCAACCCTGTATTATCTCACGCAACGAGCATTTTATTTCAAATAAATAAAATTAAAATAAAATGCAGCAGTGGTCATACGCATAACCTAGATCATGCTTTGATAAGATAAATTATAATCTCTTACAATAATCTAATTATAACACAATAATAATCTCTTATATAAATATTATTAAATTTTATTTTTGCACTTTCTAAGTTCGTACCAAAAAATATGGGCGTCTGGAGTAGTTTGATTAAAATATTACGATTAAAGATAGACTTCAGGGTAAGTACGCCCCGCTAAATTGATATTATATTCAGATATACAAAAATTTGTTCATTAAATTTGTTAATATATTCAACTGTTAGAGAATATAACTTGATATTTTTTATTCATATTAACTTATAGCAACAGAACGAAATTTATCTGATTATCGAAACAAAACAGCTTATATGTATGTAAAAATCTATTATATTGTTTTGACAGCATAACATCTTATCTTATGAATAACTTATTAAAATTAGCACTTAAAATTGCTAACGAAATAATATACATGTACATAATTGTCATTAAAAAAAATTAACCAGTAGAAAGTATTAGACGATAGTTTAGTAAACAAAGAAAAGCGCAACTATGGTATATTTTAGTTTAGTAACAATTTATATAATGGCAAGTGCCATGTTTCTTTTCAGTAATGTAAATGCATGTTCCGTAGAAGAAAGCAACTCTATAAGAGGGTGTGTACCGCCATGTTTCGCGCCTTGCGATATTAGCAACAAGGAATGTTCAAATGATCCTAAATGTCCATCAGACTGCCCTCAAGGACATTATCTCAATGTTGGTGTTTGTGGATGTTGTAATAAATGCGAACCAATGGTATCTATATCTGTGTCTATTTAATTAAAATTTATCAAGTCAAAATGGAAATATATTTCTTAAAATTGCATGACCTCGTCTTGTCGAGATTTCGATGGTATCGTATTTTCAACAAACAACACTTAATGAGTTTGATGAACTTTGAGGGCGTTACCTTCGTATAACTCAATTTTTCTATTATTTGAAAGGAGCTTACGCCGTTTTGAACGCTTTTCAAGTAAAAGCTGCCGTAGCCATTACCTTGATTGGTTGACGTCCATAGTAGAAAGGCGTTGCAGCTAGTTGTTCGTTTGCACGTTAAATTTGATTAGAGAACTGCCTATCATAGATTCCTAGAATTTTAGAATGCCGGCAGGGATATCATGCAATATTGTTCTTTAAAATTCGTAACGTACGAAAGGACGTTTCTTATTCGAGAAAAAATGTGCCTTCTTAACGATTTTCGCAGAAATTTCGTCTAGGTTCTGCCTAGTAACCACCGGCAACGACAAGAACTACCGCCGGCGAAATCTTTTTAATACATTAGGTCGCCAAATTTTATATTTTAATTTTTTGTTACCTGGAAAGAAGACATTCTAAATGTTTTGCATTATAATTAGAATCAAGCAAAAACAGCTCGCCAAAAATAACAAGCGAACGATTATCACCATTAATTTATCATAAATCCTGTTCCTATTGCAAGCACCTATTGATGACATATAACACCCAATTAGTTTAAAAAAGTCAGACGTATTTCTAGCATTAGGTGTAGCCGTCTTCAGTAACCTCTTTTTCCAGTGCACTCATAGCCTAACGACTTTGGTCACTGCACCACGCCTGGTCTACTTAAGCTATTTTCAAATTTTCTATTGGCGTTATATGTATAACAATTAGAGTTCTTTTACAGGTAGAAAAAATTAACAATCAAATTGAGATGAAACAGTAGATATTTTATTCTTTTTAACAGTAGAAATGGAATTATTTTATAAGAATTTTAACAATCAAAACAACTAATACTAGAAATTAATTGAGGATTACTATAAAGGTGATTTGATTGTTAACGTTCTTATAAAAAATCCATTTCGAATGTTGAAGGGAATAAAACACCTACTGAAACATCTCAGTTGGGTTGTTAATTTCGTCTACCTGTAAAGGAACTCTGTAATTGTTATACGAATGCGAAACCTATATAAAGCATTACTAGTAATACAAAGGTTGCATATAGAGGCGGCACCAATGAAAATAGTCTATCACAATGTAAGTCAAAGAATTAAACGTAACCTCAAAGATATGACAAGTGGTTTAGGCGCAATTAATTAATGTGCAAATAAGTAATTTTATGAGATTGAGATTGCATTGCAGGAATGTGACAGGTATAAATGCTGGGTGGCTGGTTTTAGAAAAATGGTGACATTTGAGAGAAAGGTAGCTATGGACGAAAATGACCGAAAATGGTATATATGGCAGGATAAGTATAAGAAATAGTAGGTATAACGAAAGTCATAAATAGATAAAAGAGGAGAGTGATATGCCTGAATATATAAGATCACAATGTAGTATGACAGATAAGAGAATTATGGCGAGATTCAGATGTAGAAGCGAAGAGAGGGGCAATAGATACTGGATGGATGAGAGTAAGAGAGTGTGTAATGGAATGTAATGGGTGAAATGGAATAGAGTGGAAGAGGGATGAGAGAGAATTAGCAGATAATTGGACAGTGTGTTTGGGAATGGGGAATGAGGCATAATGCGTAAGATTAGAGAAACAATAAAGGAAAAGGAAGAGTAGAGAAGTTAAAATAGAGAGAAAGTAGCAAATGGAAAAGTGTAAAAAGAAGTGTGGAGAGTAGGATGGCACGTCACCTTTCTCGGGTCTCCAGTGGGGGGGATAAAATTTTTGTTTTGTTTTTGTCTTTAGTGAATTTAGGCTATTATTGTGATTTTTTGTATATTATAGTGTATATAATGTGGTGAATTGAATTGGTATTAGTTTTGAATTATTGTAAAGAATTGTAAAAATTTTTGTATGCCAATAAAGATTGATTATTATTACAAAATTATAGCTGTCCGGATTTCGAAGATCTTATCAGCTTCCTTATTCAAGCTTGACAAATTTTAAGTTCTAATAATATAAATATATCATATGTTAGAATATTTGAAGATACTTTAAAACTACAGTAAAAGTTAAGTACCTTAAATGATATAATATTACATTTGCAGTTTAATCCAATGATGTAAAAATTAAATTTGAAATCATCCATCAGTGCTTAGCCAACCAGGAAAATTGAGAATTTGTCTAAAATCATTTTGAAGGTTCAAAATGATTTTACACAAATTCACAAATGTAGAAAAGATAAGCGTGATGGTGTAAGAATGGAGAACGTGATAATAAAAAAGATAACTTTGAAAATGAAACATGCATAGAGCATGTTATGATGGTGCTAAAAAAAGCTAGGGTAGATGCGGAAAGAGTGAGGTGTGTATGGGAAGAAAAGTTGAGGACAAATATTCTGGATGTATGTGTTGGAAGTATATTGATATATGGGGTTGAACTGTCGGCAGTATGTGTAACAGATAATGCAGAAAGAGTACAAGTAAGATGTCTGAAGAGAATAAGATGTCTGAAGAGAATAATAGGAATTGAGAGATCAAAACGGTGTGAGATTGTATTACAGGAATTCGATAGGTATAAATACTGCGTAGCTGGGTTCTAAAAAATAGTAAAGTTTGAGATGAAACTGTTCACGGATGTAAGATGTGACAGTGACATATTTGTGAAGAATGTATATTGGAGAGGATTAAATAGGGTGAGAAATGGTATATGTAGGAATGATTGGTTTATGAGGAAAACAAAAGTATATGAAAGGATAGGATGGAATAGATGATATGATAAAGCCTGGAAGGGGCATAAATAAAGTAAAAGAGTGAATGAAAGATGTGTAAAAACAAGAGAGTGATGAAAGAATTCGGAAAAGCAAGTATAATGAAAAGTATAAATGGATAAGCGCGGAAGGAGGTACGCTTGAGTGCTTAAGTCGAAATGCAGGATGAAGGATAAGAGAATGAAACGAGGTTTAGATGTGGAATCGAATAGAGTGGAAATCGGTACTGGATGGATGAGAGCAAAAAAATGCGTACAATTTGTAATGTGAAAGAGAAAAGATGTAAATAATGGGTGAAAAAATCTAAAGGAATAGCATGGAATGTACAAGAAAGTGAAGAAGTTGAGAATTGGAGAGTGTTTGGGAGAGGAAGGTAAAGGGGTTGGTGTGATGAGGAAAATTCGAAGGGAAATAAAGAAAGGGGAAGGAAGATGAAGTAACAGTAAAACCAAGTAAGGATCGAACAGAAAAAAGGAAATAAGGGAGATTAAGAAACAAAACAAAAATGACTTTCATCTACTCTCTCCTACTTATTGTATTGCTTAATTTAGTGATCTAGTTAAGAATTTGTGTTTGCTATAAAGAATTGTTAGTTTAGTTGTATAGAATGCATTGAAGGTATTGATGGCAATATAGATTTACTATAAATATTTTAATATTTTTCTCAGAAATAAAAATATATTATAAATTCATATGAATTAATATTTAATTAACAAGTAAATATAGTGACGATATAAAAACACTACCATAAAATTTGTCTCATTGTCGAATCATAAATATTCACAAATTCATAAATATTCAATCGTCACTAATATCTTACGATTAGTATGTATATGAAATTGTCTAATACAAATATTTGTTATTCAAGTTGCAAGACGTGTCGAAATATATATATATATATATATATATATATATGAAAAGCATAAAATCTAATATTTCTGGGAAATAACATTAATATTCGCGACCACTATTTTTATTCAAAATAATGCAAATTTATGTAGTGAAAACGAATACAACTTATTAAGGCAATGAATACCACCGTGCGCATTACCTTGCGAAATAAGTACATATGGATGTGGAAATTATAATCCTAGATGTCCCACAAAATGCGCAAATGGATATTATTTCAAAGCCGGAAGTTGTGGCTGTTGTAACGAATGCATATCAATGGTATTCACATATTTAATTTTTTTGATTCCGACATTTCATTTTATATTTTAGAAAAACGGTTTTTTCCATTTAATATGCTGAAATTTCATATTTAAAGAATAAAAATTCGTTATATATTTACGTCCCATGATGTTCTAAAATTATTCAAAATGCGATACCGAGCTAACAATCAACTGTAAACAAAATATAAAAATTAGATATCAACCACTTATATTAATGACCGAGGATCTTTATAAAATATAAACAAACATTGAGCCACTTAAATTCTGAACGAACTAGTATCCATAAATTGTAAACAGTAAAAAATTCTATCATTTAAAATGCTAAATCTACCCACTCATAAACGGTGACCTGCCCACTCATAAACAAAGCAACAGAAATTTAGATTGGGGCATTTAAAACGTTAAACCTCGATAAACTTTACATAATGTATACAAATTCGTCAATTTATTATTCTTATTTATAATTTTTAACATTGCAACGTAGACAACTCGGAGTTGATAAGAGTTGCAATTACGCGAACGTGCACTTCCTTTTAACATTTTTGTAAATCTATCTGGTGGAAGTGAGTTCCAGAGAGGAAAGACACTGTTGATGATGAAGTGTTTCCGTGGATTCTTACTGCATTGTTCTGTTTTTAATTTCAGCCTGTGACCTCGCAGCTGAGAGTTAGTGTTTTTTGAAGAGATCCTCTCTGTTGCAACTGAAGTGGCCATTAAGAATTTTGTAGGTTTCAATTAGATCGCCTCTATTTCTGTGTTCCAATAGAGTGGATAGTTTCAATGTTGAAAGCCGCTCCTCGTATGGTAGATTTCTGAGAGAACTTTAGTTGCTTTCCTTTGGACCTTTTCAAGTACCTCGATGTCCTTGCTAAAGTACGGTTTCCACATTGAGTATCCATACTCGAGTATTGGTCTAATGTATGACTTGTATATGATCAAGAACATCTGACATGTTAGATGTGGAAAGGCTTTTCTTGTTAAATAGAATAATGTGTTAGCCCTTTTAATTATGCCGTTTATATGTTCTTCTCACTTTAAATCGCGAGAAACAATAATTCCAAGATCTCTCTGAGAGGTTACTTTTTTCAATGCACCTATATATAAAACTGTGCATTTATCTAAGTTTAGCGGTAGTAGCCAAGTTTGAGTCCAATTATAAAATTTGTCCAAGTTTGCTTGTGTCTTATCGTTTATATCATTTGGATAACCCAAATGTTTCGTGTCATCAGCAAAGTGACTGATTCTGTCTTCTATCGATTTTGAGTATCGCACAAAAATAAGAGAGGTCCAAGTACCGATCCTTGAAGCACCCCGCTGTACGTCTTGTTCACTTGAATAATTATTGTCAAATCGGACGCGGACGCGAATTATTATCGGACGCGATAATAATTCGTAAGAAAACTTATTATCCAACATCTTATCCAACTTGCCTCTGACTATTTGCCTATACAAATTTCCTCTGACTTCAATAGCATCTAGTTTGTATAATAGTTTTTGTGTGGGAACTTTGTCGAAAGCCTTTTCAAAAGCTAGATATATAACATCAATTGGATGATTCTTGTCAAATTTGCTTGTTAGTTTATTTAACTATTATAGTTCACGAAGCTGATTGATCTATTATAATTCACCGCTTTAGTTTTGTCTCCTTTTTTATAAATCAGAATGATAGTAGCTTTCTTCCATTCATCTGAGACTTCACCAATTGAATGGTTCATAACTTTTGAAAGAGGAGAATTTAGTAGTTCTACACAATGTTTAATGAAAATAGCTGGTAAATTGTCAGATCCAGAACTGGAGCTATTGTTTCCAGAATTGGTAGGATTTAATACTCGTTGGAGAGTGATGGTAATTGTTTCTATGCTGTTTATTTGACGCTGAATTTGTGGAAATGGGCAATACGTTTCTTGTGTAAAAACAATCTGGAACTGGTTCGCAAATTTGTCCGTGATTAATATTGTCGTCATATGAGTTATCTTTGGCCATGTAGTTAAAGAAATTGTTCTGAATCTAGGAGAAAGAGTGCGAGAAAGAATCTAGGATTGATTTCTCGCACTTGCACTTTATCAATCCGATTTGAGATGTAACCTTGTTGGAGATGGTTCTATAATCCGTATAGGCTTCGTTTGTTCTAACAGCTTTGTATCGACCCCACATATGTCTTTTTAATTGTATGATTTTCTAAATGTTGAGATTGAACCGCAGCTTGTTCGGGTGTTTAATAACTTTAAAAGTTGGAAAAATTGATCAAGTGCACTTGTTAAGGCTTTTGAAAGGTCATTATAAATTTCAATTTGGCAGCTGGAGATATCACTTTTGATGTTGTCTAATTTGATTTGTTAAAGTTGTACACTTGCTTGGTTGTGTGATTGTTGCTCTGTATTGACCCCTGTATGTTTGCTTCGATAACATCATGATAGCTTTTTCATATGGACGCGTTAATTTCTAAGGCACTAATTGGTTTCCTGTCATTTGTCAATACAGATCAACTGTTGATGGGTTATGATCACGAAATCTAGTCGGCTCCAGTATCACTTGGTGGAAGTGACTATTTGTATACATGTCAAAAAAGTATTCTGCAGATTCGTTTTTGGTATTAAGCCTATTTTGCGACCAATTACTTTGGAAAATTAAAATCTCCAAATATCAGAAGGTTCTTGCTATCTGAATATTTGAACATTCGGACCGTTAATATAGTGTCGGAAGCTGTGGGGCTATATGAAGACCTACACGTACAAATTAGATTTAGCTCAATTTGACCGTATTTGATTCGTATATATACTGCTTCTGATTCTGATTAGGAAATTCTGACGAAGATTCAATTCCTATTCATCTATTGGAAACAATATATAACAAATTTTTTTCTAAATATGAAGTCCACAAACTATAAAAAGTTGAATAATAAAATTGCTAATAATTTTATCCAATACTATTTAAATGTAGTATTTTAAAAAGCCAGATGTGACTGCTCACAAATTCTGATGAAGAATAAAACATGTGATAAATGAAATTTACTTGTTCATGAAAATAAATCAACGACAGAAGATTAACTACATATTTATAACGATGAATTTGACTGGCCAGAAATGTATACTATGTATTCATAAACTATATATTTCATATTGATAGAGCGTGTAATTAATAAACAATTATTTAAACATTGGTTTTTTTTTTAGGAAAAACATGATTGGAATAATTGTAACTCGAAGGATGTATACGATATAAACGTTTGTGTTTCAAAAACCTTTTACTGTCCAAAGAGCGAATGAACTCTGGCATAGACATAAAAATAAAAATTATCAATTCTACATTCATATATAATGTATGTAGTTTAAAATCTATAAATTAAATGCTTAAGACCGTGTTATTAATTTGTACTATTTTTAGAGGAGTCAAAAAGTTTATTAAATGAGAACTTGTATCAAAATAGTTTTTTTCTTTCTAAAATAGTGTTTATCAGGTTCTCCCATACACACTTTAGTTCCTGTTTTAAATCATTGTGTTTTTATGAGATACGGATTTAGTATAAAAATATATGTACAGATGGATTGGTCTCGTCCCTCGCAACAACATATTCGAATAAATCGAGTATGCTGAGTTATCAAAACTATATTTTTGAGTTCTAATGCCTAGTCGTCATCTTTGTCAGTTTGTATTAAGCTTATTGTGCCGTAACAGCTGTAATTTGTGTGGTTATGTTAGTGAATTGTAAATTGTATAAAAGACTTCTTTCACATCAAGAATTATTCGATGAAATGAGTAATAAAGAGCTATATGGACGATGATTCGGAGTATATTCAAAGTTCTAGTAGTAGTGAAAGCAAATATTTGGAAAGGGCCGGAAACAATAGGAAACAATATTGTAAAAGGAAACTAGGCACTGTAGAAAATGTCATTTCACGTAAACGCTCAAAAAAATAGTCAGGTATGATGTCTTTCTTATTCAAATTTTATATAGATCACAATGTTTAAACGCCTGTTTATATATTATAGCCTACTAATTCTAAAGAAACCTTACCGATTGTAAATACGACGAAAAATATTGCTCTCGCTAATAATAATGTGTAATGACTAATTACCTTGCTAATCATGTTTAAAAGATATTAGACGTAGGGATTCTACTGTAGAGATTTTCAATGATCAAATTAATTATGCAAAGTTAAATGAAATTAATTTCAGATTAGAATATAGATTCTTTCTATCTGAAAAATACACACACACGTAATGAGGCAGGTGTTAATTTGCTGATGAAGGGCAAACTAGCCGCGACGCAGAAAACGAGGTACGAAGAGAAGGAAATATAGTCTCTTTACGCGAACGAGAACGACCTCTGACGTAGACACGTGAACGTTGAGGATACGCGTTTTTCGTTCATGAAGTTAGAAAGAGGTAATGAAAAAATAAATTATGTAATAGGCTTTTTAATAAACAGAAGTGAGATGCATCAACATTCTGACAAACTTGGTACAAAACAGAGCGCGTGCAGCCGACCAGAAAATATATAAGCAAAAACGCAGAAAGGCGACCAGTTTTATTACCAGTCTAGTTTTAACATTACAAATAAGTTACGCGTATTTTTTTTTTGTCATTTTTTTGTTGTGAGATTTATGGCAGATGTTTGGATATAAGTATGCGATTATTTTTATTATAAATATTTGATTAAAAAATTAAAACACCTTAAGTTCTTTTGAGTTTATTCAATGTAACTAATTTTCATTTAATAACAAGCTAACAATCATTTAACTTTTTTTTAGATGTTGCTTACTAGTTTTTATATTTACTTACAAGTTGAGACTAAAGTTTATCGTTCGAAAATAAATCTTTATGCAAATTTAATAAATCAAAACCGTATTATATTTTGTTATGTTGTCAGTCAACAAATCCCTGATTAATTACTATCTAATTATTATTATTATTATTATTAATAAAATGTTGGTAGGCTGTTTTATTTATTTTCGCATCAGAGGAAAATTGTGTTGTATCCGTATTAACATTTATGTAGACAGAATAAATCTCAACCATACTTGTTTTATTATTTAACAAAGTTCGTAAATCCACAATGATCGTTGTAGTATGTAAAATAAAATATTTTATTGTTAATAGAGTATTTTAAAACTAATAGTGTTTTATTATGATTATATTTCATTAATTATTGGACCGTGATTCTTTCATTCAGATTGAATCTTGAGTTTTAATCAAGGAAGGATCCATCAATCACTGTTTCATTGTCTATTTGATTAATGTATGAATTTATTAAAATCCCATAAATTGTTTATTAATTTAAACTACGCTCCCAAATAAATCATTAATCATTACTCTACCATTTGAGGTTAAGTTGAGTGTGTTTTAACAAAAATTGATTTATTTCATTGAAGCTAACTCAATTCCATGTCAAACAGATTTTAACGTGACATATTTACAAAAGAAATAAACAAATGCTTTACTTACGGGAATTGCCCCTTTAAAGGTCTACACAGTTATAAGTTTTAAACATAAATTTTACATAGTCAATTTAAATATAAATATAAGTATAATCAGAAAAATAATAATTAGTGGTATGTTCGATAATTTAATTTAGCAGTAGAGCTCAGTTGAATATGTTTCTTAGTCTTCGTTTTAAATTTCTTATATCTATGTTGAACAAATCTATGCTGTCAGTGATACGATTTGTTGTTACCATTATTCTACTGACTGGTTCATGGCTTGAATAGTTAGTTGGGTTAGAACAGGTTATTGTTCCTTGCATGTATTTACATGTGGTATTTTTATGTGTACTTTACTAAGTAGTTCTATATTGTCTACTAGAACGTTCATGTTCAAATCTTATTCTTTTTCAAATTCAATTGTCTACTGGTTCTAGTGCTATGATATTTTTCTTATATATAGGCGACCATATGCAACTAAACTCCAGTATAGGGCGTAATAGAGATAGATATCATGTTTTATATGTTAATGGATTGAAGTTATGACTAAATCTTGTGATAAATCCCAAAGACTGTAGACTTTTATTCTTAATGAAATTTATATGTTCAAAGGAGAGTTTTGGGTCTAAAATGATACCTATATCTCGTACTTGGTTGACAGTTTTTAGACTGTTGTTGTTTATGTGGTATCCTGATGGCAAATTGGTTTAAGTTCTTCTAAACGTCATTACAACGCATTTCTGGGTTAACATATAACTGATTATTATGGCACCATGTGTTAAAGGTATTAATATCTTCTTACGTTATTGACCTAAAAAAGTTGAGGCCGTCTGCGAAAAATTGGAAATTGGAATGTGTAAACACTTTTTTTATGTCATTTATGAATAAATTAAAGAATAATGGTCCACTATGTGAGCCTTAAATAACTCCTGATGTTACTTTCATTTCAGACTAAATATAATCCCCGATCTTTACAAATTGTGTTCTGGGCGTTATAAAACTGTGAATCCATTAAGATATTTCCCCTTATTCCTAGGGACCTTAATTTATTAATTAATATCCTATGACTGATCTTGTCAACGGCTTTAAGTCTGTGTATACGGAATGCACACAGGCTTTTTGGTTAAATGAGTTTAATATGAATCTTTGGTATATTAAATGATTTGTTTCTACTGATCTCCCATAAGTGAATCCATGTTGGTTGTCTAAGGTTATACTTTGCCATTTCCATGTAAGTTGTTTTGTTATTAAGGCGTCTAATATTTTGGGGATATGTGAGCTTATGGAGATGCCTCTAATATTTTCAATGTTGTTTCTATCGCCTGCTGTCTTATGTATCGGCATGATATAACTGTGTTTCCATGTGTCTGATGAAAATTCCTGTCGAAGGTGAAAGGTTAAAGTGGTGTTTCAAAGGAATGCTTAGGGTAAAGACACATCTTTGTAAAAACTTAGGGCTCACTCCATCAGTTCCTGTATTTCTCGTAGGGTTCAAGTCAATTATGGGTTTGTAAATTTTCGAGAGTTCGAATTGGCAGTTACTAAATTCGATATTGTTGTCGATATACGATTCTACAGTGGATAACAGGGCTGTTGTTTGGTCCTTGGAATATACTCTACTAAAAAACTTTGCAGAACATCTCAGCAATATCCTGGGCTGAACTCGCCTTTACATAACCCCAGAATGTTTCGAGTTTCTGTACGATGCTTCTTTGAATTTGTTTAGTATAGTTTTCGTAGGATTCTTTCTTTACTATTAATTTTACACTCTTTTCTAAGATTCATAAAAGTGGTATAATCAGCTTCGGATTTGCTGTCTTTATATTTTTTGTGTGCTAATTTTTTCTTATTTAACAGTGTTTCAAGTTTATTGTTCATCCATGGAAGGAAATTTGTGTGTTTAACTTTTTTATTTGGTACATAAGTATCTATACAATGATTAATTATGGTGTAGAATGTATTAGGGGCCGTGTTAACATCTGAGACATATTTTTTAAGTGATCACGTTGTCTAAATGTTATATCTGCTATTTTTATGTTTCTGTTTTGCAATATGGATTTTTTAAAATATATTTCTTACTGTGTCTGCTTTGTCAGTTATAACCTTTATAGGACGAGTTTTTCCGTCGATTTTTCGTCCGCATAGTAGAACTTTTCTAATGGATACGTTTGTATTATTGTAGCTAAAAACAAAAACTTCCTGTATTCGGTTTGTGTCGTCCCTCATTTGTTCCTCAAGAGAGGTAACTTGACGCATCAGAAATATTATAGATCATTATATTTTTGCTCCTATCTTCTCTCTCTCTCTTAGACTTCGCAGAGGAATTCCTCATCTATGGGTTCCCTTTTACGATCCTTTATTTATGCAGGCTCAGTTTTAACTTGCCGCAATTCTTCACTGATTTTGTTGTATGTTGATTTGAGTGTCATCTTTTGTGATTAGTATATCATACTTATTTTCCATAATTATTCACCTGTCCATAATATCATTTAGAGTGTACGTGCCTCGATTTTGTAGACTTTTTCCACGGATGGTTTTATTTGATTCAATCGAAGAATCTGAGAGTGTGGATTCTTCATCTTCATTTATGGGTTTGAATGAGTTGCATCCCCATTTTGAATGTTTATTTTTATGGAATTTGTTGAATTATTTACTTGACAATCCTGTACATTTTCTATGATACCATTTGCCGCACTTAGTACGGCACTGAATACTACTATCCTTTTTAAAAAAGATATTACACTCTCCGCAGAGATTAGCTGTCATGATTGTTTGTGAGTGATAAAATGAAGGTTATGTTCTTTAAATATGGTATTGATTTTAGTTGCTTTATCTGATAGTTTTAGATTTTTTGTCATAATTTAAGTAATGTTAATATTTGGTATTATTCTTTGTTTATATTTATTTATAATTTGTCACATGATCAAATTAATGAATTTTAATATTTTATTTTATGTACTTATTACCAATATTAAGATGTTTGTTTGATAGCCTCGTACTTCAAAGGAAAATTATGAGATCTTGCAGTCCGATCTCCCAGGAAACTCAGAAAGTGACGGGGGAAATGGAAGTGATCATAATTTTAATGATTCACCAACACTCGCTCAAGCTTTCAGAATTGTCTGAATGACATCTCTGGAAATTTTTATTCTTTTCCATTGAAAATTCCATAAAATATATTGGGACTAGCAGTACTAGATGGTTCAAATGATACTCGATACGTAAAATTTATGTAGCTGATGGTATTCTTGATTTGTTAGTCACGGAAACAACTCGTTACGCGTTTCAAAAAATAATCGATGGCACTAGAAAAGAAACCATCAGTGAAAATTCGATAATAGCCAAATGGATTGACACAACTAGAGAGGATATAGAACAATTCTTAGCGGTGATTATGTGTACGGTATTAGATGTGAAACCTATATTGCGAGATTGGAGTAAAAAGTTTATGTATAAATGCCCTATGAATGAAGTAACCTGTATGGCAAGAACAAAGTTTGAAAGTGTTCTAAATTGTTTTCACTTTTCCGATAATGAAGTATATATGATTGGGAACCGGTTGCACAAAATGGTAATTTTGTTACAATTCTTAACTAACAGTCCAAAAGGTTTTCATTCCGGGAGCAACAGTCTGCAACGATGAAACCATGCTCCCATTTAGAGGAAAACTTGCTGTTCTTCTATATATATTCGGAAAACGCCATAAGTACAGTGGCAATTTATGTGGCGGCACAGAAGTTTACCACAGCCATCTACCGGTATCAAATTGTGTTGTTATAAAGTTAATGGAGCCTCACCTTGATAGTAGGAGAACATTGGTTACCGATAATTGGTACAACAGCGTAGGACATGCTCTCCAATGCTGTTGTCAAAAAACAGTAAGCCTTAGAAAAAATCAGAAGCACAATCCTAAGCCAGTTTCAAAAAAAAACTAGACAGGAGATATGATAGGCCCTTCACAGCAATACTAAAGTTATAGTTGGGAAATTGAGAGATAAAAGAGACATTGCATTTTTGACAACAAAATCATGACCAGACAAAGTCCTGGACCTCAATGACTAGGAACTAAAAGAAATTGTAGAGTACACTTCAACTAAATCTTTTGTAGACGTCTCAGATCAAAGGGAGTTCTATAGCAGTCCAATACAAAGAGCTATAAAATGGTATAGGAAGATAGCAATCGAGATGTTAATAAATACAGCTATAGTTAATGCCCTTATACTTTATAATAAAGTTTGTAACTAAAAAGAGGGATACAACAACGTTTAGAGAGAAGCTAGTGGAAGAATTAGGCAACTATGAGATAACCCAGAATATCACTGCTCAACAGAGATTAGAAGAAAAAGGTAAGCGAGTACAGTGGGTAGTGTTATGCTAAACTTTAGGTAACATATGCCAGAACACACGACAGGTGCATACCTATTGTGTAGGTGGGCCAGAAGAGCAGTTTTTTTAAATCTCACAATGTAACTGGAAAACAAGTTTTCTATTTTTTATATATGCATGTTTTGTTTATTTTTTGCAATAAACCTATATTTTAGTTCCAAAAACCTATATTTATAGTGTATTAATTTTGATACATCCAGTGGTACATTATGGTAAATTAACATTTTTATTAAATTAGACTCCGTGTATCAGCAGTACACATCTTCGAAAAAAAAACATAAATTGAAAAAATAATTTTTTATACAGATGGTCTTAAAAATGCTCAATATAAGCATAATTTAGAAAAACAAATTTGATCTGTTTTAATGTATTTTTTGTTAAAATATGTTATTAGGTATCACCATTCCTAAAGTTATCTCATTGTATGCAATTATCAAATTACGTTTTTTACAGTAAAACAAAAATTGTAATCCAAAGAAAAGATTTTAAAAAATAAATAGAAATCCATAAATTGTTAACCATCTAAGCGTGTTTTAAAATATTGGACTTACCTTTAAAAGCTTCATTTTCAAAATCATCCATATCATTTTGTTCCTCCAAAATAATCTTTAAAGTTTTCACTCCTTTCTTATCTTCTTCAAGTCGAGCTTTCTTTCCGCTTGCCTTTTCAACGCTAGATGATCTTTTACTCCTACCATGATCGCCAGTTTCAGTAGATTCCTTATTCTGTATGGAAGCAACAACTTCTACATTTTCTTCATTAGAGTGTAAACGCGTGTTTTTGCCTCTCGTCGTTACCTTCTTCTCTAGTTTTACTCGATTTGTTTTAATGGATACAGACATTTCTATGTTACTATCCACAGATGTTTCCTCTTTCAAACTAACTGAATTTGTAATATTTTTTTGTGTCGCATCACTTCGAATATCACCAGCTTTATCAAATATTACAGCTTCTTCTTCTATTGTAAGTAAATTACTCCTCAAATTACGTTTTTTGATTTCGCTAGTAACTTGTTCTAGATTATTATTAAATCTTGTTCTACTTCTTCCACGACTCAAAGAACCTTTAACAACTTTTTTCGCATCGTCAATAACGTCGTTTGCTTTTGATATATCTACCTTATTATCGCTCAAATCTATATTTTCGGTAATAGGATTTGAAGTCGAAGCGTCTATAACTTTCAACGGTTCAAATTTTGAACTTTCAGTTTTAGATCTACTCCTACCTCTTCTGTTTTGTACGTTTTTTACCTCATTTAGTCCGTTTTGATTTTCTTCTGCGGCCACGTCCACTATTTCTTTATTTTTAAACTTGTTAGAAATATTTTGGTCTTTGGCATTCTTAGTTTTACTCCTGCCTCTTCTTAGCGATGACTCTTTACTCTCATCTGTTTTAGTCTGAACTAAAATATCGTTGTTTGTCTTACCAACGTCTTCTTGAACATCATTACGTTTAATCTTCTTTTTAGTAATTTTGATAGTATTTCTACAATTATCAAAGTCAACATCTTTCTTTGCCAATCCTTTTATTGAAGAATCTACCACAATTTCCTTACCAGCACAATCTCGACTTTGTTCCGTATTATTAGAAACCGTTAATCGGTTTTGTTCTTCAGCATTACTTATTTCTTTTCTACGTTTAGAATGCTTAGTTTTATACACAGTGCGCCTTGAATCCGATGAAGTTTCAATCGATACATTTGTGTTCGATTTCACAGTTAAATCTGAATCTGGTTCAATGCTATCTTTGTGTTCTTTACTATTTATATTTTTTGTAATATTAGCGCTTTTTTGACATACTCTGCTTGCAATTTCTGTTTCCTTGTCTATATGAGCAACCTTTTCATTTGCATCAGAATCAGAGTTTATATGTTGGTTATCGGTAGAAGCTTCTAATTTATCCTTTCTTCTACTATTATCTTCAGATATACTATCAATTTTTATATTATTCTCCGTTATACTCATGACATTTATATCAGATGCAACTTCGATATTTTTACTTTTACTTAAAACATTTACTGATGGATTCTTTGGAGTTAAATGATTAGTTGGAATTACATTAATACGTTGCGAAGAAAACATAAGTTCTAATTGACTTTCAACTGAACATACTTTTGACTCGTTTCTTCCTTCTGATCTTAGATTTTCTGATTCATCATCACTTCCAGTTATATCGATTATATCACTATTTTTATTATCTTTAAAACTTGTACGTACTTGAACAAAATCAAGATTACGTGGCTGTTCTTCCTTAGATGGACTACTTAAAATGTTTGCTAGTGGATTCATTGGTCTTAAATGATCAACAGGAATTACATTGTTACGTTGAGAAGAAAACATAACTTCTAACTGACTCTCAACTGAAGTTACTTTTCGCGCATTTCTTTCTTGTGATTTTAGGTTTTTTAATTCTTCATCTCTTTTATTAATCTCAATTGCATCAGCAAAACCAACATGTTTAGGACTATTTCCAACTACAGACGCTATTTCTGTTTTTTTAAGAATTGATGTCACATCTTCTTCAGAAACAATGCCGCTGTCATTAGGTTTACTAACGATATTGGAACTTGCAGAAGTTTCTAATAACTGGGATGACCTGGTATGTGTTACTCCTTCATCATCAATAGATGTTTCTAAGTCTGACATTGCATTTTCAATAATATTTTGAGTAGGTAAACATGCAACAACTTTATCAAATGTATCTTCTTTATCCTCGAAGAAATTTTTAGATAAACTATTATTCACTTCAATTATTTTTTGAGTAGTGGCATCAAAATCAATCTCTGTATCAGAACTAGAACTCAAATTTAAAGAATTTATTAACTTTTGAGTGGGTTGCATGAAAAAATCATCTTTGTTCACAGAATCCTCTGTCGGTTTCGCAGGAGAGAAAATATCAATTACATTGGAATCAGCAACATTTTCTCCAACAATAAAATTGTTACATAGTTTTTGGGTAAGAGCCTCAAAATCGATAGTATCATTTTTTGCAAATTTAAGAGGTGTTGAGGAATGTAATTTTGATAACACTAATTTTGACGAAATTTTTTGTGTTGGTGCTTCAAAATCTATACTCGTATCATTTTCATCTTGTGTAGTCACTATATCCATATTGTAATCAACCGGTTTTGGAGCAGGCTTTGCAAATGTATTATCATCACCATCCTCAATTAAAATTGATTCTTCTACGAATTTTTGAGTAGACTCATTCAAAATAGAATTGTTGCATATTTTTTGGGTAGGAGCCTCAAAATCTATAGTATCATTATCTGCGAATTTGGGAGTTAGCGAGGAATGTAATTTTGATGTGATTTTCTGTGTTGGTGCTTCAAAATCTATACTAGTATCATTTTCATCTTGTGTAGTCACTATGTCCATATTGTAATCAAACTGTTTTTTGGCAGGCTTTGGAAATGGGTTGTCATCACGATCCTCATGTAAAAGTGATTCTTCCATGACTTTCTGAGTAGACTCATTTAGAATATCTTGATCTACATCATGCTTATTACTTGTAAGGTTTATTTCATCGTTTTGTAGACTTTGATCATCAAAATTCCTTGCATCGCTCTCATTACTTATGGAATTTTTTATATCTCCAGATTGTATCAAACTTATTTTATTTCTTTGCAAATTTCTTTGATCATCAGAATTACTTGCATTTCTCACACTATTTTCAGTTTCACTTTTATGCTCGACATTTTGTAACTCTGAAGTTTTATTTGTATTTAGTTCATCTACTTTAATTTGATTATTACTATCTTCAAAAATATTTCTACTCGCATTGAGTACTTTATGTTGAGAATTTTCTCGAGATTCTAAAGCTCTTGCTTGTTTTTGCTCAGCTGTTTCAACAACTTCGTTAATTAACTCGTAGCTTGTTTCATTCATGTATTGCGTCAATCCTAACTGAAAACTATCACTTGAGCAACTTATCTGGGTATCCACTACTTTTAAACTATTCGATTGTTTTTGCGTGCATTCTTGAGTTGCAGGAATTATAACTTCACTTTCATTCAAACATTTTGTATTACCGAAAAGTAGAATAGAATTTTCTTCTTCATTTGTGATAATACAACTGGCACCTAAATCCAAAGAACTATTACTACATTCATCAACGCTTTTCGGGTCAGTAAGCTGGTTTTTATCATCACCAATATGTTTTGTTTCTAAATCAATTGTATCCTGTGACGAATCAATTTCAACATTTGTCTGTTTATCTTCTAAAGATTGGGAAGGTGATACAGATTTAATTCTTTTAAATCTCTTTTTATCATCATCGGAATTACAACTTTCTTCAATGCGCTTACGATTCCTATTCTGTAAAATAGTTTGTACTAACGATTTCTTAGGTTTACTTAAACGCTTAGATCGTCTATTTCCAAGCTGCGGTTCTGACAGATCTGACAAATCTGTGTCGCTACCTGAAAGGTCCGTTATATCGGTAAGTGTCTCATCTGCTATATTCAACTGAGTTGGATCAATCTGTGATTGAATGAATGCTTTATCTGTTTGAGAATCATCTTCAATTTGGCGTTTTTTCAATACTTGTTTACGTTTTCTAGTTTTACTCTTTTTTGGCGATTTTGTTATTTTAGTAGTTTCTTCCTCAACTTCGGTCTCACTGCTTGATATAGGACGAACTGTTTTAGAAACTCTAGTTGCACTTATATTCAAAGAACCTCTGCAATAAGTGTTTGGTTCAGTCTTTTCAATCGAATTATCTTGTTGGTAAGAACTGTCTTGTGTAACTTTACCTTTATTGTAATTTTTTACAAATTCGTCATATTTTGAGACATCTCCCTCAACTTCTGTATCACTGCCCGATGTTTGATCAAGAATTGAAATTGTATTGTTACAAAGGCCACTAGTCGAAGCTTGGTTAGGCCTTTCCAAAAGTTTACAAGTTGTGGGTTCAGATAGTACTGAATTAGGTACATTAATTAGTTGCGAACTCATTACAGGTTCCGAATTACTTGATATCTTTTTAGTAATATCCCGCATATCATTTATTTGTCTTGATTTACAAAGTTTTAATATGTTAACCGTATCCGAATTACTATTTGATAAAGGTTCTAAAATTTGTGATTTTGCATTATCATTTGTGATATCGTCAATATTATAAGGATCTTCTAATATTATTTGATTATTAACAACGTTGATCGTACTACTTTGAAGATTTGACGTACTAGAATGATCAGGTGGCGTCAGGTGAATTTCAGATGACGTTTCAACCGACAGTTTTATAGGACGTATTTGTGAAGTTATATTGTCTTGAGAAATGCTCTGATTAGATCTTGAATTTTGATGATCCATAATATCAGTTCTTGATACAGAATTCTTTGTAGTGGGCTCTTTTGAGCCATTTTTTGTTTGTTCTACAAGTTTTAACTGACGTATTTGTGTAGTTGTATCATCTTCAGAAATGCTCTGATTAGGTTTAGAATTATCTGCAGAAGATAGCATGTGATAAAGTTTTAAAGGTTGTATTTGCGTCATAATATCATCCTCATTAGAAATTTGATCTTGTTTCAGAGATTTATTCAAATTATTTCCAGTTACAATCAATTCTTCAATTCTGGTTGCAAGTGGCATTATTTGTGTGGACATTTCAAAGAAAGATGGTTGATTTGATTCACTTAATGTAGTATCTTCGTCTATGATAGGTAAAAGTGGACGTGGTGTTTTCTGATGGCTGATATTTGGAGTAGACGAATGTGATGGTCGGTCAATACTATAGTTCAGTAATTGAGTATCGGACGTAAAGATAGTTGTATTAGTGATTTGCGTATTCTGAGTATTGATGTCGTTTTCTTCATTCTCGATTTGGTTTTGAGTAAACTGAAAAAATTATTGCCACATAAAAAGCATGTAAATATTAAAATGTAACATATTCAATATGCAGTAGGAATAGAGTAAAACACTAATAAGTTATTGTACTAAATGAAGAAAACTATAGAAATTAGTGAAATGTGAGAATTTGTGCTTATATGCTTATTATCTATCATGGGGGTCAATATGGAAGGGGCAACCATAATAAATTGTAATTTATAGCAACCACTTCTAGTTAAGCAATATCTGGTCAATAAATTTATAACTTAACTAAAGCAACTTAAATAACTGGTTTGCTTAATATACATAAAAACACCATAGATGTTATAGTCAAAACATATCTCACTCTGTGTGCCAAGATGGAATATGCTATCGAAGTATGGGATCACAAAAAAAAACTAATAAAAACTTGGAAAATTTACAGCGTAAACCTGTTAGATTTACTAAAAAAAACCATGAAATGTGCTCCAACATTACTCAGCTGTGAAAGTTTCTTTGCTGGTCGTACTTGAGTGTCAAAATGCGGTCACACTAAATATAATGGCCGGAATGTATATGGGCGAAACAAACAACAACAAAAATCCAAAATACACTCTGAAATATATGACAAGCGCAGGAACAACAAATATGGATTACCAAGCATATCAAAGCCATAGAAAAATATCCCTATGTATACCGAGAAACAAACAACTCGCATCTATGCAGCCTAAAATTAGAATAACTGTTGAAAGAGGAGATTCTACAATAATTATATACACGTTTCTGTAACAGAGACTGTTTTTTGTAACGTTTTCTTTGCGCTTTTCATATTGTTACCTAAACATATAGTTACCATATCATATATACGTTACGATTAGCTAGGTTACTTCTATTAGTGCATGTATCAGAGTAAGAAAGTGAACCTGTTTTATATTCTATATGTACCTACTATAACATTAAATGTAACACCAAATTCAGTCAATGAATAAATTCAGCATAAATAGATAAAAATATAGTTCATGAGGATTGATTATAATATGTATAGTTTTTAATTGTACATTTTATATGGCATTTATATGACAAAGTGAAAAAAGCCACCTAATGTTTTCGTATTGTTTAAAAACAAGTAATATAATTTAGTATAAATACCTTTTTATATTGCGCATATACAGTATTTGCAAAACTAATAATTGTCCCATTATCAAGTTCAAACAAAGCATAAGGAATCAACTTAGATTTATTCACAAACGTACCATTGCTTGAATTAAAATCACTTATAAAGTGCTGATGTTCATCAACAATTGTTATAATAGCTTGAAGGTGACTGATTGGCTACAAGCAACAAGAAAGCAATATAAAAGCATATTATACTAGTTATAACAATGTCTTACTGCCTTCTTAAGAATAACTCTGGCTTCCTTATTTCTTCCAATTATATTTAATCCTTTGTACAAAGGATATGATCGGTCTGCGATTACTAAACATCCAAGCTATAAAATATGTAGGATTAATAAAACGTAAAACAACACATTCTTTCAACTCATAACTTACCTTATTTTTTGTAGTATCCATAATTAAAAAACTGTCATGTTATCTACTAAAAACTAATACTAAATAGTTACAAATTATAAGTATATTTTCTAGCTTACAGTCATCAATAGATGAATTATTAGGTTCAGTTATACAATATCAAAGATAACAATACACCTTAAAAGAAAATATATAAATACACAAATAGTAAATTTTTAAGAAACTTTGCTCCGAATTTTAAACATAAATCTCCCTGTATGTCACTTTTCGCGTAAACATATGACTCAAACCTTTGAGCCGTTTTCCACTTGACAAAGAATTGTTCTGTTCTGGGCTTGTCGTTATGTTTTGACTTACAAAACACTTGGAACCAGTGTTTGTGTGCTCTTGCATTTATCTTTGTTTAAATCTATTGTATTTTCGGACTCGACATTGCATTTGATTCAATTTCATTGCGTTTATAACTGCTAGGTTAAATAAGGCTCCTAGACTGTTACCTATTACGCTATTACTGCGCACGAGAGAATGTGAAACTCCAAAAATATCAATTGTGCAACAGAGCAGATAAATTCGAGTTAGAGCTTCAAACCAAAATGACTGGAACGATTAAGTACTGTACCGAAACTCTTTAGAACAGTTCTAACGGTCAAGTGGAAAACGACTTTGGTGTGTTTGGTACCTTTCTTTAATGTAAGGAGACTAGATTTATCAAAGTTGCATGTCAGGCCAAAAAATACTGGAGCAGATGGTTGTAACACTGTACTTTAAACGTAAACTAAGATCTTCCGCTTATACTCGAAACTACACTAGAATATGTACCACACTGATCACTACCTACTCCAACTTCTAACAAACGCAGTTATATGAAAAAGTATATTTAGCTAGTTTTACATTTGTCAATTTTTTCTTCAATTTTAAGTACTTAATTAAGTCTTTAACATTGACTGTCACGTAAAATTATGGAAATTGTCAGAATAATTGTTGAGATATTTACACTTGTCAATTTTTCCGTCTATTTGTAGATGTCAACTGTAATCTGTCAATAGAAATACAGCATTGAGACAATTTTGGAAATACAGCATTGAGACAATGGAAATACAGCATTGAGACAATTTTTGACATCGGAGACAATAACATTAAAATATAAACCAAATTACGCATTTTACTAACTAAAACAAGAATTTTATTTAACTGAATCTGTAATATCGTACCTGATGTGATAACTATATTTTACCTGATCTGACCTAAAATAGGCACGTTAACTGATCTACAATAAATTATAAACTACGTTGGTAATAAACTTAAACTCGGAAATATTACTAAAATTCACTAAAAAATTGAACGAAAAATGTTCTATTTTGAAGGCTTGGCTAAGTACTTAAAATTGAATGAAAAATTGACACATGTAAAACAGTGCTTTGTAAGTACTTCACTAAGTACTTAAAATTGACAAATGTAAAACGCGCTTGAAGTCCTTGGTATCTTAAGTTTTCACTTCGTAATCTCGACAACTTCATAAAACCCTGGCGCAAACCTCTAGACCAAAATCACTGTACTTTCCAGTGATTTCATAATGGTAAAAATTAAAAATCATGCGTAATACGAAATCTATGCGTAAAAAAGGGCGTCACCATTTAAATCGTTTTAAACGACTACCTAATATCAAGTTTGTCTGACGTTATCATTATTTTCATCAATTGCATATTGAGCAAAAATATGGTTGGTATATATATGAAGTGAAAAAGTCACAAAAATAAAATAATTTATAATCTTTGTAAAATTATAAACCTATTCTAATTAATCAGAATCGCTTTATTATAATTTTTCATTATAATTTGATCATTACTAATGAATTTAATAATAATTGTTTAATATTAAATTGTAATATAGTTTGATTCTTTAACCTTCTGAACCCCCTTTTTGATATTTAATTTTCAGGACATTTTTCATGTGTAATTTCTGTTTAATATTTTATATAGTCGGTGATAGACCATAACTAATGAAAATATGCAGAGTTTAAAAAAAGAATGTAAAAAGAATGTCATTGTAGAATTTTAGTAATTTATAAACAAATGCCGACGCCGTAGCGACGTGGATCAGATGCGTTCGATTCCCAGCGTAAACAATGGTTTGCGTTGTTGATCGAATCTAGGCAACACACGAAAGGAGGTCGATAATTATAGGAGGAAGGTCACCATAATTTATCATGTACATCTATAGGGGTAGGTGTAAAACTTCGGTCCAGTATGTGCGGGTTGGCAAGCACTATAAAAATCTCTTTACGAGTTAATCAATAAAGGTTGGTAAAGATGAAATTATCTGATACCCTACCTATCAGCGTCGGCGGCAAAGGCTCGACGTTAAAACACATAATCGGTGATAAACCTACACGGCAGAAATAGGCCGAATATAAATAAGTAAATTACAACAACAATAATTTTATTTCAAAAATGATACCTTTGCAGCTCTTGAAAATCATCATTTGAAAATTCTAAAAATGCTTTATGTTCTCCATAAGTTGTACCCCAAGAATTTTCTCCAATATATGATTTCCGTAATGCAGTTTGAGTAAATTTAGCCTTTAAACATGACTTTTGGAATTTAACGCAATCTGCACCACCATTCTGAATAAACAAATTGCTATACGGCTTTCTAGTGCAATTATATAGTGTAAAAAATAAAAACTCCCTAACAATTTAACACGTAGAAATAACAGCTTCAATTTTAAATAAGTGGAATAGAATGTATTGAAAGACGTAATACTAATGTTGTAACCAAAGGAAACCCCAGGAAACTTTCAAATTATCATTGATTTAATGTTGAAAATAATAAACATTGCTAAGAGTATTTGATATACGCTATTTGTTATGAACCCATGAGAAATCGAATAATTTTAGTATAAATCTGAACTTTACAATAAATGTTTAGGGGGGTTGAAGAGAGCTAAGTATGCACGTATCAATTTAAAAAAATAATTATTAAAAAGGCATTACTTTTGCAGCCGATATAAGTTTCTTTGCTTCGATAATAGAACCTTGATGATTTTGACCAATTTCCGCTATTATAAACGTTTTATTATCGCCACCAATAAAATAATTATCAGTTAATCTAAGCACAGCAGACATACTGAACAGACTTTAAACTTTCAAGAAAAAATTATACACTGCACCATTAAATATTAAAAACACAACTCTAACTTATTATTTGAACTTAGAACTATATAACACAAGCATTAATATCAATTAACGATAATGATACGACGCCTATATCTAATAGACTTAAATTTATCTACAATTGTCTCAAACTACTTATAGTTTTATACTATTTGACTAAATATTGTTTATACGTGCTTGATGAAACCCGTGCGTATTTCAGAATAAAGTAAAGAATTAACATTTTATTTAATTTGTTTAAAATAAACTCATTTGTCATATTTATTTCATTACAGACAAAAAGTGCGTTAAAAATCTATGGTAATTCGATGAATCTCAAAATCATAGGAAAAAAATAGAAACATTTTAAAAACTATTTGCTTTTTCTTCCAGAATTATTTTAAGTCGGTATGTTTTCGTCTTCTTGGGCCTATCACCGACTGCTAGTTTTGACGATTTTTGTTACTTGATTATTACAGTAAAGATTTGAGGCGAACTGTTACTAAGGATTGTACTAGGATCTTGGGAATTTTTATAATTGCGAAACCTTTATTAGATTTATTACACTAATATTAGCCGAACAGTTTACAACTCCATGACCTTTGACTTTTCTTTTTCTTCACCTTTTTATTTAACGTTTAAATTTTGATGAAAAACTGATTTTAATTTTTTTTTATTCAATGTTTTCTTTTTATTTCATTCATGTTTTATTCATTTTTTTGTCTTTTCCTTATTAAATCAATTTATAACTTGATGGAGCTAGATCTCAAGATTTCTACAATACACTTACATACATCCTTAGATAAATTACAAAGGATGTTGTCAGTGTGAAAAGGAGCTGCTATATGAAGGTTGGGAAGGGAACAGCGCAAATGTTCTATATTTATACGGTTTTGTGCACATTCGAAAAATATATGATCGCCGTATTGACCACAAGAACATAATGCGTCTGGTCCTGATTCTAGACATGTGTGCTGGAAAAAGTGAGTGACCGGTGCGCATTATGTTGACGAAGGTGGTAAATTTAGAAGAGACTTGAAGTTCCGAAAACCATGGAATCTTCTTGATTTTAGGAACTATGGACCTGAGCTTTTTTCCAGAAGGGAGGAGGGGATTTGACCAAAGTGATTGCCATCGGGAAAACATCGTGTTTTTGATTTTTGAATAAAGAACGGGATAACTGATATTAACAGAAATTATGTTTAGGCTATGACCTTCTTTGGCTAGTTGGTCTGCGGTTTCATTGCCTGGAATACATTACGATTAGATCAATGCACTTAAGAATGGCCAGAGCTTCTATCGAAAAATATTATAAACTTTGGGCACCCACATATTGAAAGAGATGTATATTGCGGTATATTGAATGCGGTTAATTCTATCCATTCTTAATTTAGCGCAGTCTGCATAAATAAAGCATCCAATATCCAGAATAGATATAATAAAAGATCAGTATAAAAGTAACAGAATCTGTGGGTCGCCGCCTCAGTATATCCTTGTGACCGATTTAAGAATGTTCATTATTTAGTGGCATGATGTGACAAGATAGTTTATATGATGATCAAATTTGTACTTTGAATCAAAAATAATTCCTAAATATTTAAATTGATTGTGTTGTGGGATAGGCGTATTGTTATAACTAAGATTGAGTACTGATGGCCTATCAGCGTTAGAGAAGACCATCGCTACACTTTTATGCGGAGATATAGAGTCCTAGATTAAGAGAGAATAACTCGTTCTGCACAAAGCTATCTGAAGATCATGATTAATTATGTTAATATTCTTATTAGAACCGTAGATTGCTACGTCGTCTGCATAAATTAGAATTTTGACTGCTTGAGGAAGGGGACTGAGAACAGAGTCTTGGGGAAGCCCCGTCAAATAATGTCTAGACCTATTCGGGTCTCCATATAGGAATTAAATTTTAAAAGTGATAAATTATGAATTAGTTTGTTGAATTGATGGGGAAGGCCCACTTTTTGCAGAATAGAACACAAAATAAACGGGTTGACGTTATCATAGGCACTGCTTATACCTAAAATACACAAATGCAGCATTCACTATTATTTAAACTCCTTAAGTCACTATATAAAATAGTTAAACAGTCCATGCATTCTCTACCTTTATGGAAACCAAAAAGCGATGACAGGAATTGGTTATTTTCTATGAATCATTCAAAGCGATTTTTTATGTGTTCAAAAATGTTCCATCGGCAGGATGAAAGAGATTGGTCTATAACTTGAGCGAAAAAGTGGGTCTTTACCTTGTTTTAACAACGGGATAATCTTGAAGAAGGACCAGGAATGCGGGACTTGACCTGAGGACAGGAAAGAATTGAAGATATTCATAATAACATTATGCTTGGAAAAAGGAAGATTTTTAATCATAAAATAAGTGATCCTGTCTGTTCCTGGAGCGGAGTCTTCCACATTGTGAAGAACATGATTGAATTCGTCTATAGAGATTGAACTGGTTGTTCATAACATATGAACGGGTTGTTCAAGATCAAACTCGAATTCTACAAATTGGGCTGCAAATGGCGAAGCAACTTGCTTAATGGTAGACTTGAGAATTTTTTATTATATTTACCTGATATTCGTTTAACTTTATTCCAGGCATCTGAAATATTCGAGTTTCGGGTTAAAGATTCACAGAAATCTATAAAGTTTCTCTTTTTCTTCTGACGGATTGTTTTTCTAACCAGAGCAGCTACTCGTTTGTAGTCTAAGTAAGCCTCTGAATTGTCTTTGATTTTTAGAATTTTATGAAATCTTTCTTTTTTGAAACAAGGAAATATAACCGCCATCCCATCAAGGGCACTGACCAGGTCCTCCTCTTATTGAAGGTTCTCTTGAATGGAATGGACATATTAGCGGCTGTGTCAGTGGCGTAACTATACCGTTCGAGGCCCGTGGCAAATTCATCGGATGGGCCCCCTCCCCCCAATATAAAGAAGC
>WYDF02292121.1:0-16196 GCA_009867245.2 Adranes taylori | reverse complement strand
ATGGCTCGGAAGAACCTCAACAGAAATTTTCAGAGCAGCGGTTTCGCGTACAATGATAGCCAATTGGATCGCCAACCCTTCGTAGGGAGATGGTGTCATAAGAAGAGAAGAAGAAGAAGAAGTTATCTTACTGTCCAAAAATATTTAACACTGAGTTCACAAACCCCATACTGATAGATATACAAAATGTGACTATTATCTAAATTTACAGTCCCAAAATGCAGATATTGGGCAATCCAGTAGTCACATCAAAGGAAAGCTGAAAAAACAGTCCAGTGAAAAAAAAAACAGATATTGAAACTCACAAGTCAGAAAATTATATAGCTGTAATATGATTTGATTTGCAGCAAACCTTACCAACACCTTTACTTACAACTTCTAAAGTATTTTACTTAAGACAACTCTGGACCTATAATTTTGGTGTCCATAATTTAATAACTGGGGAAGCTGATATGTATACTTGAGACGAAACTGTATCTTCTAGGGGTCGCAGGAGGTTGAATCCAGTTTATTACAGTATATCAAGGCATTGCTTCCAAATATAACCAAAATAATTACATATAGTGACTCATGTGGGGGTCAAAATAAAAACGAAAATATTTGTGAAAAATTGGTTTATATTTTTAGTAAAGGTAACCCAAATAGCAGAGGTACATTTCATAAATAGCAGAGATCACACATTTCTGGGGCCCGGTCACACTTACATGGAATATGATCGAGATTTCGCTGTTATAGAAAAAAAAAAAAAATTTCACAGGTGTTTATTCCTAATCACTCGCGGCAAGTTATAAAGGATTCTTCAAAAAAAAAATTCGTGTACATGAGATGAGCAACGAATTTTTTTATTCTTTTACTACACTTAACGCAGTCCACAGAAAGACTCTAGTGGAAAGGCTCTAAAATTAAAAGAAGTTGTTCATTTTCAATATAAGAAAAATAAAGAAACGTTTTCTTTCTTATTCAAACCAACTTTGGAAGATTCCTTTCCATTTTTGAAACGTGGTTGATTCTCTTCAAATCTTTATCATTAAATGACACATTTCTTATGCAGCTGAATAAAAATCCAGTTAAGATAAAATTTGCTAAACGGTCCAATTTGCAAAGCCTTCTAAGTTTTATACTATTCGTTTTATAACAACATGATACACGAGACGAGCTCAAAAAATCAGAAGGATAAGGGAGGAACAAAAAATAAGTCAAACCATACAGAAGATGGTAAAGTACAACGCTCCAGTTCAGATTTTGGATCTGGTACGGATTATGCGATATATGGCATAGATTCCGATTATGAATAAATGAATGATTTTTGTAAGAAAGTACGTTTCTTGTTGAATCATGTAGTGTTAATTTCACATTTTGAAATAAAATATTTTGTGTAAAAAGGGCACAAATACATAAAATTTCAAAAAGTAGCCCGTTATTTGAAATTTTTAAATGGCAGAAGAAAAAATTTGTTGTTTTTATACAATTTACACGATTTCAAAAGTTTCTAACTCTACTACGTAGTTGTTAGAAAGCAATTAACTTTACAGTTGTATTGCTCGAAAGATCAAATTATGCACTTATATCCTTTTTGCACCAAACTCTTCAATTATTCAAACACTTTATTTAATAAGGACATGCCATAACAAATAAAATTTGATTTCAACTTTAATTCAATATAATTATAGAAAAATTAGCAGTCATTAATTTTTCCAACAGATATCCAGAAAAAATATAAACTAACATGAAAATTACTCTGCAGTATGTTAGTTAGTTAAGCGAAAATTAAAACAAAAATCAAGTGCTATCAAAATTTAAAAAAAAATTGAGTAAAATCGGCTCAATATATTCCATTATTACATTGTCAAAATTTAAGTCCCTATATGTACCCCACGCCTTATTTTTCGAACATTTATACGAATCGATATATTTAAGTACATTTTTATTGAAGGTCATATTACTCCGAAGTTTACGTGCCCGTTTTTATTAAACTCACTAAATCGCTTTTGTATTAAATCTAATCAAGAAATTTAAAAGAAATTGTTCATCTCGTTTTCGAGACAATTGGCCTCAATGTTTATGTAAAAAATAACACCCTGTATACATGTTAAATTGTGATTGTAAAAAAAGTGTTATAAATAAAATCGAAAGATCGAGCTAGCCTTTAAAATAAAGTTTATTTGAATGTTATACCCTTTATAGTTTCTTAGATATATCCAAATGTTTTTTTTAATATAAAGCGTGACAACGACGCGTCTTGTTGGAGATAGAGTAATGGGACTAATTCCATTAGATGTAAAATACAAAGGACTATATGTATGCAAAATCTCAGCCTGTAAAAAGTGAACTTTTGACTAAATTAAAAATCGCGGATCTCCGCCATATGAATGGATTTGGAAAAAATCCCAAATGTCATCCTAATCGGCCCAGTAATTTAGAAGAAAGACTGGAAAGCTGGAAAGTACACACACTCGCGCGGGCACACATACACACATATCCGTATGCACATTGCAAATACACCAAAAAAAAATTTTTATTTTCTTTTTGCGGGAAATTGTTCCTTATTAACTCTTCTTTGAATTACGTATGACTGGGTTGCAGTGGTGTGAATGAAAGAGACGTACTAAGATGAAATTCAAAAGAAGTCAGAAACACGAAATATATAGTTTCCATATATATGTACTACGTACATATATGCTATATGAAAGATAACAGAATGCATGGCCAATGATTTTTATTGGCTGACGAGGCTGAACAATGGGTTAAAAGAGCGACTGTAGATTAGAACAAATGCAGGATTTCTAAGAGGGTAACAAAATTTTCTCCAACGCAAAATGTATTGATTGTAAAGGAGAATATTTTGGAAAACAATAAATCATTTTTAAGATATTTTTTGTGTGCCTTGTAGTGTCTCGCCTATCAATTATAAATAATATACTAGGTGTGTGGTTTCTAATAGCTACAGTATTGCTATTTCCTAAAGCAGAAGACATAGAGCAACGTTTAAATAAGGAAAAATATAGATAATTAAAAACAAACAAACAACATACATCAGCATTCAAATTTTCAGTCATATTTCAAATATTTAAAATTCTGTAAATTTTTAAAATTTACTCCAGCATTCTTGTTTCCATTAATATTAAAAAGAACTTTAAAAAATATATTAAAAAAACTGGTAAGACAAATATATTGTAACTGGAGCTAACCAAGGCAGGTCCGGCTCTTAAAATCAACTAAAACTATTACAAATTATTTTTAATCACACAAGGTTGTATTTAGAACAAAACTGAAAAAATTCGATGAAAAAAATCCAGATCCGTATTTAAAAAAAAAATTGTTGATGGTGTCTACGCAGTTACGAAACGTGTGTAACAAAGCATGTCACGAGACATAAGTTAAATAGATTAAATCAAAAAAAATTACGGAATCCTTCCTAATAAATAAATAAATAATATTTATCCAATCCGTGTCTGAGGAAAAGATTAAATTAATACATTATGTAAAAACACCGCACTGGAACAAAGCCAGTTATTAAATTTAAACGCATTTATTTGCAAATAATGAAAACATACGAAGGAGTGTGCGTTCGCGCATCGTCTGGATATCATTGAATAGCAGAGATCTATTGCCGCTTGTTTTACCGTCAATGTAGCATACACGCTACCTATGTTTAATATGTTTTCCGTATATAATGTGTATGACGGTTTATGCACGCTAGCTGTATATGTGTGTTATATGGATATGCGAAAGGCATATAAATTGTTTGCACGCTCCACTGATAGCTGTGTAAGAAACCGCAGCAGGAATGAAAATGATATGCTTGGCTTGTCGCTGCTACTTATACCGCATAGACTGCTACGTTCTATTGTAATGCGTGGGAATGTCGCCAAGAGAGATTGTGTGTTACACTGCCATGTAGGGTAAAATTAATACCGAGATTCGTATAGGATTGTGTGAGGAAGATCGCATAAGGAACAAATGCCGTGTGATTGACTACACATAAACCATTATAATAGAGCAAAAGTTGAGTGAAGGCTCCCGTCTATAAATAGCGAGATTTCGAATAGAATTATTGAGTTTCTGGATTTAAGAACTCAAAGAAAGACCAACACCAACAGCAGCAAGCAGACCAACCAAGCCGAGACAATGAGCCGAGTGATAGCCAGCGACAGTCGTCGAGATAGTTACACATTTGGAGAGCGATTTTCTATACCATATACTGCTTGGGTTGAATTGGATATATGTTTCAATAGCTTTGTTTCTTCTCCTACCCCATCACCAACCTATTTCATATTCACTAGAGCATATAATACTAACTTGCGTACACGAGGTTAGTTTTAGTTAATCAGCAGCAGTAACACTTGTGTTAACGGGGTATTATTGTTACTGGCAGTGGTCTTCTCTTCTGTTTCCAATTCACTGGAGCATATAATTCTAAATTGCGTTCATGGGGTTAGTTTTAGTTGCTGAAGCGACAGTAACACTTGTGTACAGGTTCCAGCGTATGCTCTGATAGTGAGCTCTTTGACTATTTCCTTCACTGGAGCATATAATTCTAACGTGTGTTCACGGGATTAGGTTTAGTTGCTCAAGCGGCAGTAACACTTGCATACAAGGGGTGTTATTGTTAACTGATAGTGATCTCCTTACTGTTCCATTCACTGGAATGAATAACTATAACTTGCGTTCACGGAGTTGGTTTTAATCACTCGGTAAACATAGCATTTGCGTTCACGAGGTGTTATGGTGACCTATTGTGATCACCTAAGATCCTACTTTGTTCGTTATACATATCGTGGATTTAAATTTACCCCGCCTTTCCAATTGTATTATTAACTGTTTATACATGCTTTGCGCATTATAATTGTTTTGTTTATATTTTCACCATACATTTGTACTGTGTTATTTTCACAGCTTATATATAGTTTTGATTGTAATAGAATCGCTACTGTTTGTTTTTGATAACCGCCATTGATGCGATATTAATTTAATTTGAAATATTTGATAACATCCCGTTTGCTTATTAACATTTCATTGAGCAGTTATATTTCTTTCGCTGTTTAAATTGTCTAGAAAACCAATAGACGTTATTTTGGTAAGTCGTTAAATGCTGTTTCATTAATTAGCAGTTAGAATCTGTTTTAGCTGCTCACGAGAACGAAACTACCTGTGACTCGAAGCTGCCCGTGCCCTCAGTAAGCCACAGAGGACCGGAGAAACAAGACGGAAGTTCCAGCGTGCGGTCTCACGTTAAACTGACCTGGCGTCCAAGAATACATATTTCAGAAGGCTGTTACATGATGTAATGATTAAGATATTTGTTTGCGCCATCTGTGACAGTCGCGAGGACTCTCGGTTAAAACGTTGTTCTATTATGATGAAAATTTTTGTAGTCTCACCTAAAAGTTGTAGTAGTAGTAACAGGCTGCTTCTGATCCTCCATATCTTCTACGAACGCAAATGTTTTCTTTGTATATGTATTCTCTTCTAATATGAGCAACTCTTCGCGTAGATGACATCGTCGTGCAGCTGTAAAATAGCGATGCATTTCATTCGGATATCGAGAAATTTTGCCACGTAAAAAATGCGATTCAAACAAAAGTAGTTTACAATCGGTCAACGTGACGATGGTATTCATACATTTCACATCGCATAACATTTCTAGAAAACCTAAAAATATATTTTTATTTATTTAGTAAAATGCACGGGAAAATCCCATTACATGAAGAAAAAATTACAAAAAATCTTACAAATAATTAATGTAAGTTACAATGAATGCAAAATAAGCTAAATTTCAATCTACATGCTTATTTAAAGACAAAATTATGTAGAAAAAATTAAATAAAAAATAAAAAATACTAAAAGTAAAATTCAAAAAAAAAACTTTTCAAAAATCTAATCCAGTCGGAAAGAAAGATTTAGTCTCCAATTTGAATTTATGGAGGTAAGTTCCAAAAAAATCCAAGTTTGTATGTTTGTTAGCCCCTAACCATATTATAAAGATAGGTAAGTTGCAATCAAAATTGGCAGCAAGAGGAATGCGAAATAATGGACAATTTCGAATAAGTCTACAAAGAGCAAAGAAATTAGCTAAAAAGATCATCACAGGGCAATTAACAACAGAATTAATTAATTTAAACAAAAACATAAGCTGTCGATTTTGCCTCTGGTGTACAGGTTGTCGAGACTCACCTGAAGCCTCATTTGTATAGTAGAGAGAGTCATAGTGCTACCACTATTCTTAATATGTGTTTTAGAAATTTATGCTGAAGTCTTTCGAGTCATCGGATGTCAATCCCATAAAAAGAAGACCAAATATTCCAGCCTGGATCTGATCAAAGCTCAATAGAGAACTTTAAAAATATGGAACGCGCTATCAACATTGTACAATACAATACAACCTTTATTGGCATAAACTACATTTACATTGGCACATAAAAGGTATATACAACACCATATTAATTAAAACCAAACAAAAAAAAACAATTAAACCAAAATGAACAATAACTAAGAGAAAACCTAAAGATTCTTTAGGTTTTTCACATTTTCCCGCTCGCTCCCGGTCCTACTTAACATATACCCTAAATACTTCACACATTAAATTACCCTTCCGTTCATTACAAATTCATCTTTCTTACTACCCCCCCCCCCTCTCTTGCATACCATCACTTTTGTTTTTTCCATATTCACCGCCAACCCTCTTTTGCACATACATGTATCTATTCACTCGTTCTATCATCTCTTTCAATTCTTCTCCTATCACCCGCCATACACACTATATCGTCTGCATAACCCAGTATCCACACTCCCTCATTACCCACTAGCACTCCTCCCGCAAACTGACCTGGCGCCCGAGAATCACGTTTCCAGAGGATAATAAATTCTGAAATAATAAGATTGTTTGCGCAATTTGTGCCTATCGCTAGGACTCCCCATTAGCAGCATTTCGATTGGGAGTCTATCACAGGGTAGTCGGTAGCTTTTTAGCGAAAACGCCCAAAAGCGGACATCAGAAATTAAACCTGGAAGAGATACTACTCGTAATGAGGCAAAGTGCTCTCAAATCAAATCCGTTAAATTAGAATGGCATCGGAAAAACGGTATCTTCTGTATAAAATATTAAAGGTTACAACTTGAATAAAAAAACTCATCACTAGTGTATTTGATTTAGGTTACTAAAAATTTATATTTTAAAAATTCCATATATTCAAAAAGTACACTTACCAACGATTCTTCCTGGATTTAAATCGCCCAATATTTTACCCCCGCTATCAACGTATCCACACGTGCCATTGATAAGTATATATACGTGTTTGGCGAGCATGCCTTGATAGCAAATCACATTGCGTTGAGGCAGATATACTTCTTCAGCACAATCCATAATATCTTGCATTAGATTCGTTGATAAGCCAAAGAAAAATATGTTATTCGCAATTAGGTCGCGATATTTGATCATCTTTTGCATGGAATTCAATTTTGATCCTATTAGAACGTAATATATTTTAGACACAAAAAAATAATACACTTAAAAATAATAATAACGTTTAAATGAAAAAATAAAAACATTCATAAAGATATTCCATACTAAGGACTCCTTTTGAGTAATTATTCCTGAGAAGGAGCAATAATAGGGTAAACATTTCTCAATGTTGTTGAATAGGCTTGTCTACTTTACAGATAGGGCCAAGACGGAGCACGGGACAGGGGTCGGAATATATCGGTGCAAAAACCCAAATGAAGATTACAATCAACTTGGGAAGATATAACAATCTTGGCATGTGCACAGGAATTGCTTAAGAGAGCTGTGCGGATGAAATAAAACTTTATCCTATCTAACAGCCATACTGCACTAAAATCCCTCAATGATGAGGAGGTGCATTCCAGACTTGTCCTCGAATGATGAATAAATTAGATTCTCTTAGGAAACACAACTGCATGGTAATATTGGGGGTTCATGCGTAATGAAATAGCGGACAACCTGGTAAAGAAAACCAGAGGGGATCCAATGATTGGACTTGAACCCATTTGCGGTTTAACGAGCACAACCATTACTTAACAAATCAGGACACAATTAGAAACTGAACATAGAAATCATTGGGAGGATGAAACACACAAAGGGTTTCAAAGCAGCTCCTTTGGAAAAGAGCAAAAAAGAGCTACTGAAAGTTGGAAAATAACAATGAAAAGAGTTGTAAGTCTCATTACGGCACACAACTGCCTGAAGAAGCAACTTAACTCGTTGGGGTTAATAGAAGCATTAAAGTGGAGAGATGAAGAAATCTCCCATAACAATTCCCAAATCTCCCAATACATAACAAATTCTACTAATGCAAAGCTATATCATTTATATTTATATGAAATCGGTTGAATTCCGATTAAGACGATGCTGGACTTCTTTAAGGGCACATGCATTCTCGGAAAATGGGCAACAAAACACCCTAATGCAAAGTTATTGCAGCTAGATGAAACTGGTCGAATTCCGATCAAGAGGATATTGGACTTCATTGAGAAAATAGACCAGACAATGGGGTACAATAGATCTTGATAGAGAACTCTTTCCTCCCTAATTGTGAAATAATAATGTCACGAAACAATTTGTCCTCATTCTAATTTACATAGTTCTATGGTAGCTAGTTCTGTACGCTTGATACTTGTAAATATGCCTAATGAAAAGTTCAGGATGCGTAATGAAAAGTTGTTATTACGTACGCAGTTTGTTTACTAGACGTAAATTGGAAAAAATTGGAAAAAAGGCAGTCGCCTACGGGCAGTTTTACCATAACACACATCTGGGGCCATCGACCCATGCAGCAAGCGGAGTAGGTGAGTGGGGTGAGTTGTCAGTGTGTGAGGAAATAGATCAACAGATCACCACTATCAATATTTAGTGGTGAAAGCGTACCGTATGATACTGTATGAGTTTGAGTGAAGAAATCAGATCGGATTGAACATGAATCCATTATGGTCGAAAGTAATTAGTAGAATAGGATGATAGGTAATTAAGTGAAAATACATTAAATTATAGCAACTATTTGTTACTATTACTAAGTAAAAATTTCTTGTAATCTACTAGAGGTAGGGAGAAAATAGTGAGTAGTACTGATCGAAATTTTCGTAGGAAATTAGCTAGTCAAAGAAATAAATAAAAACCATACAGGTCTCACTGAAGTGAATAGTTAGTAATAAGAAATTTTAAGTTGTAGAATGAATCCTTTTCACTCAGCGTTCTGATTATGAATTAAAATTATAATTTATTCCAAATTAAATCATAAATAAATTAAAATGTTAAATATGTATCGGTAGTTAGATATATGGCATAGTAGTGTACAGTATTCGATAATAATTAAATTATTCTTTTTAGTTGAATTATTTGAAAAAAATAAATTAAATTGATTAGGCAACAAGTTTATTTATTGATATAATTAAAATAATTTGAAGTGAATTAATAAGTTAACAGTGCGTAGTTCTAAAATAAGTTTGTGACGGTAGGAATGGCGAAAACTGTAAGTAGAATAAGTTTATAAATAATTTAGGAATCTATTTGATGATAATCGGACGACATATTAATTTATCTATTTCCACTTAGTAATGGAATAGAAATCTTATTATATTTTATTATTTTGATGAGACGTTATTTATATATTTGCATATACGCATTCTTAAATAAGTCTCAATGCAACAGTTCTTTTATTCAACAGCCTTGACTAAGAGAGACGATTTGTTGTTAATAGGGTTGCGCAGAATTTAGTTGAATTTATGTTTGATCTAGTACATAAGCAGTTTTCATCCATTCTTTAGTTCGTTCTCGTCACCAATTTGCGTATCAGGATCAATATACAGATTTATTGTTTAAAAAATATACTAACCAACAAGTTTCCTAAAATCCCTTGATTTCAACAAATGCCAACCTCCGTCCAATAAAAAGTAAAAATTTAAAATATTATAGAGCCGTTTCTTCACCACTGGTTTTAAATGTAGCAATACAGAAAATCTAATAAGTTCCTGAACGAAGAGCTCGAATTCCATACTGGACGCCATATTTAATGTTACTAGAGCACCCAAATTAGTTATTGCTAATAATGCTAAAATCCACCATGCTATTTGACATCCAATCATCGGAACGATGTATAAATTTCGATTTAGCTATAAAACAAAAATGAAATTCTAAATGAATCAATGAATCGCCTATTTAATAATAGAGAAAAGATTATACTTACTTCTAGACCAGCAATTCCCAACGAGAAAATATATTGTATAATATAAGCCATCTTGAAAAAAAAATTAAAAGGTCGTCTCCAGTGCTGAGGTAAGTAATCAAAAATCTTAAAACTTGTAAATAAATAATAAATCAGTCCCAACGTGATGATCATGCCATATAAAATTAATAGCATTGCTGCCACAACAATCAAATTTGTGTTATGAATCACCAATAGGTTAATGAATTGTGCCAGTTTGTAGCCTTTGAGCATGTGATTCAGAATCAGTACACCTTGCATCGTCTCGTTTGGTCTATCATCTACAACAGCCACCATATCACCAATTGGAAGAAATGCTAACAAATCAAGCCAAAATGAAACGCTGGATAGCTGAATAAAAAAATAGAAAAAACTTTAGAACTTGAAAATTAAATTTATAAGCGATTATGTCATTTAAAACTTGATAATCCGTTTTTGTCCTGCATTGAATCGTTTATTCGAAATTTTCGTCCATCCCTTGTAAATATACCAACTAGTTCCTTCGTTCTACTAACTATGTATGTATATAATTTTGGGGTGCTTTACTTGCTAAGTATTTTTGTTAGCGCATATGCAAGAAAAGGGAAAGCTTACATGCATACTTAAAAAGACCGTTATGGTTACGGAATTAATAGTTGTCCTCAGCAGGTAAATTTATAGAAGGATCTTTTTCATCAATTAAATACATTGATGTCGGTGGTTAGAGCTCGATCATAGAGATCGTGTGCATAGTTTAAGCATGAAAAGTTAGAGGCCTCGGGCTAAAGCCAATAACGCACAAAATTCGGGGTGGTCCGCGAACGGATGTGATAAGAAGGAACCAACGTTCTATTCCCGCAGCCATTTCCTTAGTCCTTCACAAAAGGACTAAGGAGCGCTTTATTGTTTCGCTCTTTTGTTTGAATTTTATTCGAGGGTTGTTGCTAATAATTCGTCTAGCTATCGGCATTTTGTCAAAGGTGTGCGATAAATCCAGTCACGTTTAGGTGATCTGGACTCATCCCTTACAACACGTGTAAATGTCAATACTTCAAAGCAATTAACAGAATTATCAAAAAATCTCGCATTTGGTAATTTTTTTCTTATTATCGGTCTAAAAGTTTAGGTGAAGTACCCACCCATCATTTGTTCATTGTTTTGGAGAAGGCATATGATAGCATACAGATTGACCAAATGTTTGGCGTTGCTTGTTCAGTCTCTTAACTCATATCTAAGTCGTATTTTATTTGTAGATCATCATATACTTATCTCAAGTATAGGTTGCGTTTATATTGATAATATGTCAATTTATTGAACATATGAAAGGACAACTTTCAATTTAATTCATGAAAAATGAAACAGAAATATACTTTGCCAAGGTTGCAAATTACTACGACGTTATCGCGCATGTATTATATAATACGAGGGAGGATTGACGAAAATCTAGTATAAATAATAAAACGCACGATTTTTGTTTTTTTATTATTTATTTTTCAACATAGTCTCCTTTTAAGGCAATATATTTTACAAGACAACTTTTCAACTTCTTCATTTCTTCCGAAGTTTTGCTTGAGCTCTTCAAAATAGTGGGAAGTTTTGGTCACCACTTGATCGTTTGCTGCAAAAGAAAAACCGCATCCACCAGCATTTTTTTTTAGGTTTGGGAACAGGAAGACGTCGCAAGGGGCTAGATCTGATGAATACAGTGGGTGGTCGATCAATTAGTAGCATAATTGGTTCAACTTTACACGCACGATGGCCGCTGTGTGAGCGGGTGCGTTGTCATGATGGAAGAAAACTTTTTTGCGAGCCAAACCAGGGCGTTTTTTTTTTCAATTCGTTTTTTTCGGAGGATCATCCCTAAATCCGTCACACAAGTGCACTTTTGGTCGATAGTGAGTAAACGCGACACCCATCGCGCGGATGATTTATTCATATCCAAATGTTTGTGTATGATGGCATGTGTATGCTCAGTTGATATGTTTGCAGCCTCTGCTAACTCAAGGATTTTGATTCGACGGTTTGCCATAAACATATCACGGATTTTGTTAATCATTTTCTGGTGTAGTGACGATATTTGAGGGCCTTGGGTGATCATCATCAAAAACACTCGTACGACCACGAACAAATTTAGCTTTCCAAAATTTAACTGTTGCTAACGACGGTGCAGACTCGGCATGTACAGCATCCAGTTCGGCTTTGATTTCTGCCTTGTTTTTCCTTTTCTTGTGAAGGAACTTAATCACTGAACGATATTCGACTTTTTTCATGTTGCACAAAACATAAAAGTTGCTTGCTTGCGACGGCTGTAAAAACCAAACTAATTTTTTTTTTGCAGGCGTCATGTATTCGATGGCAGATGTCAAAACCAATAGCCGTTCGTTGTCACGTAACGCCATCTACCGAAGGCTAGATTGATGTGAGACCATCGTCGTATATCCTCAACTATTATTTTTATGTCACGAACCGTGACAACATGAAAATTTCGGAAGGGTCTCATTTTGGACCTTTTCAAGTAAATGACAGATCCCAAGACAAGTTTAAAAATATGCCGTTTTACGTATTTAAAAAGATAATGGAATTCTCTAAAAGATTTTAAATTTTAACAAATTCATATATTTTTCAAACAAAACATGTAAAACTATGGCCTTATGGAACTATCACAGTCTCTATTTGGATCTCAAAATGTATATATGTCGACGGCCATTTTATTTCCACGTCAAATAACACCACACATCATGTTTTAGCATGGCCCTAGAGTTGCGCGTTTAAGACATAAATAACGACTGTGTGATTTAAACGTATCGAATAAAAGTGAGGGAAGTCTTGGGAGCTTCAACTTTCTTGATAGTTTTCTCTTAGAAATTACATAAAAGTTCAGACCACGCCAGACTACCCAGACTTCGCACGCCAGACTACTCTCTTAGAAATGTTTCAAAAAGTAAATCAAGAACGGCTGCAGGCCGTGGTAAATGGCGTTGCCGTAAATACGGGGACCAGGGGATTCATGGAAAGGCGAATTCAGTTGCTCACGCCGTAGGCAAATACTAATACCGGAGGATTCATAGGTAGTCCAATTGAAAAGTTCTTGGCTACTACACTGTTAGAAATGATCCGAAATGAGTCAACATGCCGACAAGCCGACACTGGCGGTGTGCGCGTCATATGCAAATATTGGGATCGGAAAATTCACGGGGTAGGCACATATATGGATAGTCGAATTGAAAAGTTCTTAACTTGTAATTACCAATTATGTTGTAGAACATATAATCAAGATACTAACGAAAACACAAAAATAGCTTCTCATTCACATGAAACTGGGCATATGTTTGATTTTAATAACACTACTATATTAACTAACGAAATAAATGTAATAAAACGTTTATTTTTAGAAACTATACACAATAATAAAACACTTGACACTTTAAACCAAAAATCAGACAATAAGAATATAAGTAAAATGTATTACAACCTTTTAAAATATAATTCTTTCACATCTACATAACAATCTTGTTTATATCCTCCAAATAATAATTCTCAATTTCAAATTTATTTTAATAATTACTTATTAATATATTTGATGAATATATTTTATGAAAACTGATTACAAACCATATTTTCTTAGTATAATAATATAATTTCATTCTAAAATCAAACTAGTGTTTTGATGTTGGTCATATTATTGTTTAATTTTGCAATCAAATACCATTTTTTTTTTGTAATAAATCTTCTATCAATTTTGACAAATATTAAATTTATCAATCAATCAGACATTTATACGAAAATGTACATAATTCATTTTATTATCTACTCTTATTATCATTTTATTAACTACTCTGTTAGGAATTACGCGAAAAATGAGTTAAATAAAGATGGGGACTAAAGGATTCATGGTTTGATGAATTCATGCGTAGGCGGATTCAAAAGTTCAAAACAGCCTGGCGTGCTTCGTCTTGATAGAAATTTGCCAAACGTGTGTTAAAAGCGGCCGTAGATCACAGCAAAGTTCTCCACGACGTAAGCAAATACGGGGTCCGGTGGATTCATGGCTAGTCGAATTTAAAAGTTCAAAAGCCTCGTTAGAAATTACGCTAACAGAAGTGAGTCAAGAGCGGCCGCAGGCCGCGACAAAGCGGGCAATCAAGCAATCCGCGGGGTATGCAAATACGGGAACCGCGGCCTTCATGGGCAGGCGAATTCATAGCTGTTTTTAACAGAAAAAAAAACAGATAGCAAGAATAAATAGCAATAAAAGTACCTTTGTAGCGAATACATCTTCAATGTTATTCAAAAATCCATCACGACCCGGTACGGCTATGAAAAAATGCATCAACCAATCAACAAAATAAAATCCCGTAATGACATATATAAGCATGTGGAAAGCACTTGACAATGACACATTGTACGTGCACAAAAATGGCAATAAAACTGTGACAATTGTCGATAGAAAAAGAATACAATAGTTCCATATACTGGCGCAAGCCTTATTTGGATTTAGCTAAAAATTAAATTAAATTAAATGTACTAAAAGAAACTATACTAAGAACATTCCGGTCCCTGAAAAAATATCCCGTAAATTATGATACAGCCAGTATCTTACAAAGAAGTATCGATGTTTAGCAGTTATGCATATTTAAGTACATGTATATAATTTTGAGTTGCCTACATTAAACCTATGTAAGTCATTGATTGTCTGGCGTAGTAAAATAATTACTCATTGTTCGAGAAGCTTCTAGAAGCCTTAATTTATAATTTAGTAAGGCGTGATGTAAAATGTTACACCGCGAATTTATTTTATATTCCTATAATTCTACACGTTTATCTTGTGGTTTAGCGACTCTGCTAAAATGTATTCTAAATAGTATTAATAGTTTTGAATTACGCGTGCATATACAAATTGGTACTGCTGACATATGCCTCAGACAGTTAATTTGTCATTTATTTTATTGACTTCGCGTCAATTAATGAGGGCGTTGTCTTTTCTATTATTAAGTTTATCTTTCTTTATATTTTGTTCTTGCTTATATCATATTATATTTTTATTGTTTATTAAAGAGCCTTTCACTACACCCAAGTTTCATTTCAATAGGTTATGAGCCCAGTTCGTGGGTGTGAGAATTGGCGAAAAGAACAAATGTTTACATTTTTTCTCGTTCGTTATATCGTATATTACGTTTTGTGCAGTCGCTGGTATATAGGCAATAGTAAACAACTTGAACGTATCTATTATAAGCGGTAAAAATTACCAACAATGGAAATTCCAAGTAAAATGTGCCTTAAAAGTAAAAGGTATATACGAGATTGCCACAGACAAGCTAGTGAAAGCCGATTCAGGTGATGACATTGAATCCTGGAATAAGAAAGATGCTCTTGAAATGTGCATAATTACATCTACAATTAAACTGGAACTAGGTCAGATTACACTGATAGAAAACTGTGAAACGTCCAAGAATGTAATCAATAGATTAGACAGCAAATATTCCATAAAAACTAAGCCAAACAAAATGATGTGGTGTGAACAGTTTCATCAGTATAGAATGTCACCGTTAGATACTTTAGCGCAACATATCTCAAAGGTTAAAAATTTGACAAGATTGTTACGAGAATCCGGAGACTAGGTGACACATCTATCATAACAAAAATTAGAAGTGCGTTGAGATTAGGTGAGCAAAAGAGGAAGTGTGGTAAAGATAAGGTAGATAGGAAAATGATGAGAAAGGGAAGTGAAAAAGGGAGAAGAAAAGTTCGGAGTAGAGGAGTTAGAGGTGGGACAAGGGATAGAGCTAAAGGAACCTGTAGAGGATGAAGGACTTGTAGCTTTTCCTTCTCCCAGGATGAGATTCTGGGATCTTTTCAATTGTTTATGTAATCTATCTATCTATCTATCTATCTATCTATCTATCTATCTATTTATCTATCTATTTATCTATCTATCTATCTATTTATCTATCTATCTATCTATCTATCTATCTATCTATCTATCTATCTATCTATCTATCT
>WYDF02292110.1:0-16198 GCA_009867245.2 Adranes taylori | reverse complement strand
ATAATGTGATTTATTCGGTTCGAGCATATATGGGCTATTGTGATATAATTAAATTATGCACTGAAGGAGAATTAAAATTCTACTTATATATATATATATTGATTTGCACGACAATGGCAGTTTTTGAAAAATTAGCTAAATTAGAGAATATTCAGGAGCATGAAAGTTGTAATTCTTATTCTCTGAATATCTCCGATTGTTAGAACTGTTGATATCCACTTTTATGGGATAAATTATTTAAACATCTGAAATTATTTTAGATTACATTAATAAATGAATATGATATTGTGATGATTCCAAGGCTTCTTGTATGGAGCTCCTCCAAGCTCCGGCAGCTACTGTTTGTTGCAGATATATTTCCGATAGGGAATATCTATGGGAAATTGCTGCGCCAATTTTTAACTGTATATGTTAAGAAAAATTAAAGAGGAATGATAAACGATCAATGGTAATAGAAATCTGGAATGAAATTGTTTTTTATATAACTTAAGCAATATACTGAATGATATTACAATGCGTTCTAATAATGACTTCTTTCAAAAACTTGTTAACTTTATGTTCCTAGAGTACGTGCTTTACTGATTGATATAAAATTACCAATATAATTCATCCAGCGAAAACGAACACTTGTATGTATATAGCAATCGTTATGGCCCATATGAAATATAAATAAATCCGTTGAGCATTTAAACGCATTTATATTATGAGTTCTGAGAAAAACATTTTAATATTTCACAGATAGAATAATATATTACGTGATTTCTTGAAGAAACCCAAATATATGACGCAATGCTCTTTAATGCTTTATGTTGACCATAAACGAATTCGTTTGCCGTTGATTCAAGCCAAGCTATGTTATACAAATTTTAATTTAAAACATTATTACTAAGAACTAATATAAGAAAACATTGAACAACGTAGAGAAAAATTACTACTTGAAGAAAGGGTCCCTTTTTTCCTGATACTTACAGTTCATTTATTTATTTCAATACTGTTTCTTAATGTTATCTTAACTCAACAACAATATGACTTTTAATCGTTAAAAATATATCAGTCTCTAAACTATACAGTCTGATTCAAAAATAATGAACCGATGATGAATAATATGGGTCCCAAAATTGGCCCTTAAGATACACCTATATTAAGAATCTGTTCCAAGGAGCAGATACGATTCGCCATCACCGATTGTCTTCTATCCCTCGAATAATACTCAAATAAGTCCGAATCGTTACAAATGATGTTGCGCTCCGCTAAATCAAGTAACATACTGCCATAATCGGTGATGGCGAATGGTATCTGCTCCTTGGAACAGATTCTTAATATAGGTGTACCTTAGGGGCCAATTTTGGGACCCATATTATTCATCATCTTTATCAATGACATTTTCTGTCTGAATTCATGTCGCTAAGTACTTTACGCAGACGATTCCACGTTTTCTCTTACTTCTGACTTATTGGATGCTCTAATGGAATCAACTAAAGAAGTCAAGACAAAAGCAGAATGGGTTTCGCGTAACGGTTTAAGGATGAATCAAAGCAAAAAACAAAGTTTATGATTTTCCTTAAAATCTCTTGACTCGCATGCGAATCCCGAATCAGTTAATTTCCTTGACTTTAAAATTGATGACAAAATAACCTAGCATCCTCATTGCAATTAGTTAGCTACTAAGCTAAGCAGAAATATTTATGCACTCAGGAAAGTTTCTGTTTCGATCCTCAAAATGGCATACTTTTCTCTACGTCCGTGTTTTCTGACATATGGTTTACTTGTCTGGGGGAAGGCACAGTCAATGGCAACGCATTTTTTCGCCTGCAACGCCGAGCTATAAGAATCATAAGTGGTCTGGATTATAGGGCAGACTGCAAGAAATGTTTTCAGCAGCTGGAAATCCTTACGCTTCCTGCTTTGTTCATACTACAAGCCGTAACATTTATAAAAAATCACTTAAATAGGTACACGGTAAGTCCGAATGTATATGATTATGGCACCAGATTTTCCAATAACATTAGGACGCCTACCATACGATTAGCCAAATCCGAAAGGAGCTTTGAGTTTTTGGGTAAGTATCAGATTTTTTAATAAACTATCTACAAACTTTCGAAATCTTCCTATTTCGGAATTCAAAGTTAAACTGAAAAAACTACTAATTAAACATAGACCTACTCATTTGACGAGATTTTTTACATCAATTTTTAACTTACTAATTTAGCATAATTTCTGCTGCAAATTTTTTTGTATATATGTATTTTATAATTTATACGTCTGATATTATTTTATATTTAATTTTGTAACTGACGAGTGTAAACACTTTTGTGATAATAAATAGCACAATAAATTATTCTATTCTATTCTACTCAATCGTATACTGATACAATTATTTTATATAAATAACTGATAATACATACTTATAAATTCAGAGCATATGTTTAATAAAAAAAAAGCAATGAAAGTTGTAGAGATGCCATTAAGAGAGAAATATTTTAAGTGAGTATTATTTAGAAAGCGAACAGGCGCAATTATCAATAAGCAATAAATAAAACGGAGGTGTTGTGATAATTGAGTTGGAAGTAGCCATTTGTCATCCAGCATAAAGCGTTTGTCCTTTATACATTAAAAATAGCAATCAGTTTAGAACTAAACGAATTTAAAATATTTAAAGACATTTTTGCTGTGCAGCTTTAGTTGTACTTTATGTCCAATTTTCCAGACCAATTCAGGAATTGTTATGATTGTTGGTTCTCATTAAAGATTGTATTAATTTTCATTAAAATACATGCTTTCTTGGTTTATTACATTTATTTTATGTACAAGCCGGTTTCGGCTTCAGACCATCAACAGGTATAATATACTATTCCAAAATATTATTCCGCAAAAAAAAAATATTATTCCAATGTTAGTGAAGAAATTAGATGAATTGTTCACCTGACGATGGCTACAAAGTTGTGAGTAATGAATAAATGTAACAAAACAAAAGAACAAGGATCCGTTTAAAAAAATGTTTTAATTTACAGTCAAATACTTTACAATAAATAGTGTATTACATTTTTTACAAATGTCAATTCCATGTCTTTACATAATTTTAGCTTGTAGCCAAGATGCGTTTGAATTAGATAAAAAATATGTACGAACAAATTTAAATAAAAATCAATTTAAAAGCTAAAATTAAATTAACATCCATACATAGAATATAAGTCAATAAAATATCTATTTGTATAGAATGAACTCTCTAATCATATAAATGATAAATTATCCAACGGTAAATTTATTTCAATTACCTTGCTATTACGATGCTAAGTAAGTTGAGTTATTTTATACGTAAGTATATTAGTTGCATATAATATACAAATGCATGATATTTATTTTTATTAACCCAAGTATTGAACCGCGATTTATAGGTAACATCTATAATTAATCTCATTTAATTAGAACTAAAAAATATACTAGGTATGCCAAAAGTAACTCATAATAAGGAAATATATGTTAAAAATTATATAAGTTACGATTTTAAATTGTCCGGAAAATACGTGTAATGTCGATCATTTTTAAAATAAACATTTTGTGGTTTTAATACATTAATTTGCAAAGTGTGTACCGCGCCGCCCAGAGAGCCTGCCTAGAGGAATCGGGTCATTCCATGCCAAATCAACCATCTTCAATTTTTATGAAAATTTCATGGATTATTCTCTTCAATGATATAAATGCGAATATATTTTTAAAATTTTTTTATCTTTTGGGTTTTGGTGTAATTAATTTTTCTATGACTAGTAAAAAAAATTTTTTTTAAAAAGAAGATGGTGTTTTGTAAAATTTTTTAAAAAATAAAGTTTAATCCGCAAAATTTACAGAGTGGGATCTCCATGGATCAGGAGATATCACAAAAATAAGTTTATTTAAAAAAAATGAAAAAATAGAAATTTTTTAAGTTAAATATTTTTCAAAAAAATAGTTGTTCTGTGCAATACAATCTTACAATCTTAGTATTTTTAGATAATTCTTTACTAATTTCGCATAAAAATTAGAATTTTTAGTAAATAATTTCCTAAAAATACTAATATTAAAAGCTAATAATATTGCACAGAACATATATTTTTATGAAAAATATTTAAATTCGATAATTACAAAAATTACAATTTTTTCTATTTTTTTTTAAATAAATTTATTTTTGTAAAATTTACAGAGCTCCCACTCTGTAAATTTTCGGATTTAAAGCTTATAATTTGTTTTTCAAACAGGTTCATGTGTAACATAAAATTAAACCTTATGAAATTCCCTTTAAAATCAAACATCTCTCTAGGCCTAACAGAACTTGAGTAATTCAAGAATTAAAAAGTTAATGCGTGCCAAATAATTACTATTTGTCCAAAATTTTATAATTAATTACACCAAAACCCAATAAGGTAAAAAAAATTCTAAAAATAAATAAAAATAGATTTTTTTTAAGTTAGCGCATTTAAATATTTTCAAAAAAATATATGTTCTGTGCAATATTATTAGCTTTCAGTCTTAGTATTTTTAAAGAATTTCATAAGGTTTAAAATGATATGCTACACTAGAACATATTTACAAAAAAAATGTAGAATTTTTTGGTGTTTTTTACAAATTTTGATAAAATATGTTTCTTGCAGTGGTATAAGCTTTAAATCCCAAAATTTACAGAGTGGAATCTCCATAGTATCAGATATCACAATAATAATTTCTTATAGAAAAAATAGATTTTTTTAAAGTTTTTCAAAAACATATATGTTCTGTGCAATATTATTAGCTTTGTATCTTAGTATTTTTAGAGAATTTCATAAGGTTTAATATGATATGCTACACCTGAATAATATTGCATAATTTTTTTTTTCAATTTTCAAAAAAAATATAGATTTTTTTAAATGGTGTTTTTTAAAAATTTTGAAAAAATATATATATTTTTTTTAATAAAGTTATTTTTCTATCTCCTGATTCCATGGAAGTCCCACTCTGTAAATTTTAAGATTTAAACACTGTGCAATATTATTAGCTTTGTATCTCAGTATTTTTAGAGAATTTCATAAGGTTTAATATGATATGCTACACATGAATATAATTGCATAATTTTTTTTTTCGATTTTCAAAAATGGTGATTTTTAAAAATTTTGAAAAAATATTTTTTTATTTTTTTTAATAAAGTTATTTTTGTGATATCTCCTGATTCCATGGAAGTCCCACTCTGTAAATTTTAAGATTTAAACACTGAAAGAAACATATTTTTAAAAAAATTTAAAAAAACACCATCTCAAAAATTATTTTTTTTTAAATAAAAAAAAATGTTTTCACGAAACATGTTCATATGTAGCATATCATATTAAACTTTATGAAATTCACTCTAAAATAAGGTATCAAACATCTCTCTAGGCCTAATAGAACTTGAGTAATTCAAGAATTAAAAAGTTAACGCATGCCAAAAAATGACTATTTTTCCAAAACTTAAAAATTAATTATACCGTGTTTCATAGTTTCATAGAAATCAGACATGGTGAGATTGAATTTTGAAATTTTTTGGTTGAATTGACATGGAATGACCCAGTCGCGAAATATTGCTAAAGTTTCATAATTAATTTCTTGAGAAATCAAATGATTAATTAATTTTTATTTGACCCCGTATAAAACTATAACGGCTGGACCAGAATCAATGTTCATGCGAACGCGAGCCGGCAAACGTTTGGCAACGAGATTCGTAGATTTTTCGGGACATATTTGAGCTTTCTAGAAAACCTTATCCTATCAGCTGCAGTAGATATACTGAAGATTATATGATGGTAGGTGAATCTGTTGGAAAAGTGTTTTCACCTTTGTGCCTTTGTCAAATACCACAATAAATTACAAAATACAAAACGTGGCAAACCAAGGCCACACTAATCAATTAATTGAGGTCCAGACCTTACCCAATCATCAACAGTCATCGCAGAAAATCAATCAATCCATAGAAGATGGTCGAATTAGTGGAAAGAGTCAAACCAGTGTTTATCTTATAGCATTTATAATAAATATGGTAAAAAATGGTATAAATGTTTTTATCATCCTGATACAAGCAATAGAAATAATTATTGTTCTAAATTTTACATATTAACGAGATTTATTCGTGCTTGAAATTGGTTTGATTGTCTGATATTTTCTGCTTGTTGCTTCGTTATACAATTACAATTTTTTAGGTTAAATGATATTTAATTGTACGGTATTTCCTTCGATTTAAATAATCAATTCATATAAATTTCATATTTAATTGGCCAATTAATCTGATTTTCCTTGTACGTGATATTTATTGATAAACAGATAACTACAAGAATCAATGTTTTGAAACTTTATGAAAATCAATATATATTTTATAATGCACAATTCATAACACGGGTACAAAATTTGAATGCGTGGCATCAATTATAACATTTAGTTGACCATCGGTTTGAAAGGATAACCACCCCAATTTTTGGTGAGCATTCATGAAATTATAAATTGCATGTGCGAAAAACGTGGTGTGGTAATTACATATAGTTTGGCTTCAATATAGTTGTCTCACGATAATCCGACATTTGACAGTCCGACACGCTCGGTAGTCCGACGGCATGTCGGATGACTGGGCTTGCTGTGTGCTTTGCAGACACAGACACGCACACACTTGTTGTGACTTGTCACGACAGGCGGCTCCTCCCGTCTGCCCCAATGACTCACAACAGTTTCATTGTACCTTTAATGTTGTTACTGTATTTGAATGCTGCTACTTTAATTGTTGAGAATTAACTTTTGTGTTGTAAAGTGTTATGTGATGGCAAGCACAAGTGGAATCGTTAAACATAAGCATAAAACTTTAACTCTTACTGATAAATGGGAAATTATTAAAAGGTATGACCGCGGTGAAACACCAACAATCTTTTCTAAAGTTTTTGATATTGGGCGACCTACCGTTTACGACATAATAAAATAGAACAATTTATAGAACCTGTAGAAGATGACTCATAAGAGAAAAACCCTCCGCATGAGCGAATACCCTCAAGTTGAGGAAGCTCTATACGCTTGGTTTAAGCAACAAAGAAGCAGACATGCCCCTATTTCGGGAGATATTTTAAATAGAAAGCCCAGTGTTTTTATCGTGAAAAAGCCAACAAAGATGATTTTCGTGCCAGCGATGGTTGGTTCGAAAACTTTAAAAAGCGGCATCGCATTCGTTTCGTGCAGATGAGCGGAGAAAAACAAGACTGAAGTTTCTCAATTCATCAAGATTTTAAAGGCAAAATCGCCGAACTAGGCCTTATGCCCGAACAATTGTATAATGCCGATTAAATCGGCATGAACTAGCGGCAACTCCAAACAAAACTTTTCTAACGGAGGAAGAAAAAAAAGTTCCAGGAAGGAAACCTGAAAAAGAGCGTATCACGTAATGGTGCAAATGGCATTGGAAGCCATATGTTAAAACTCTTAGCTCTGGGTAAATCCAAGTCTCCACGGGCATTTAAAAACATAACAGTCGAATCTCTTCCGGTGATGTACAAAAACCAGTAAAGAAGTTTCTTTAGAATGTTTTTCCAACTATTTTGTACAAGAAGTCAAAGAACACTTAAAGGGGAAAAATCTGCTGCCATTGAAGGCCCTTTTGTTGGTTAGATAATACTCCAGGACATCCGGACAAGGAAGAATTGAGAGTTAAGACAGCTGATGGTTACATAGAGGCTTTGTATTTAACAAAAAATACGACTGCACTGATTCAGCCGATGGATCAAAATGTTATCAAGGCTTTGAAAGGACATAACAACAAGCGCATACTGATTGATAGCGTCAGCCAACCTGACGCAGACATCACATCAAACTTGAAAAAATTTAATATCAAGGATGCTATTGTCAATGCAGCATTTGCATGGCGTCAAGTGTCAAGTCTTTAACTCTGTTAAAATCTTGAGAACAAATTTGACCAGAAAACCCAGTCCTTAGAGAAAAACGACGGAAATAATAAATATGAAGATAACAACGATGTTGTCGAGGCTGCACAAGGGGTTTGAACTGGCGGAAGAGAGATAATCCAGGAAATTACGGCTCATGTTGTAGACGACAACCCGATTGAGGAGAGGTGAAATACACAATCACTTGCGATGAAGTTATGTCGACTGCAAACACTTTGATATGTTGGTGTGAGAAGAGGGAACTCGACTACGAAAACATTTTAATGTTAAAAGATATTCAAGAAAAAGTCATGAGACTCTACGTAAGAAGAATCAAAAAACAAGTGTGAAACTATGCCTAATTGAGTTTTTTTTTATATCCTCAATGGCTGTAAAATATTTTACTCAATATGTATTGTAACAATATACGTGCTGTAGTACGTATAGTACTGTATATAGCAGTACAGTACAGTACTGTATACTTCAATTTTCTTGTATTAGAAGTCAAAATTCAGCTTTAAAAAATCAACTTTAGCTATCCGAATTTTTTGATAATCCGACACCCCGTGGTCCAGTAACTGTCGGATTATCATGAGCCAACTGTATTTTTATAAGTACGAAATTTTGTATCAGTAGTGTCAAATATTTCTTGTAGTGTCAAGGATTACATCCCCAATTATTGATATGTTATTCCTAAAAATATAAGTTTTCATCTAAGCCCATAAATCAAATGTTAAAAATTGGTGGTATAGTGATGAGTGCAAAATTTCTTGGCGCTCTTTTTATCAACGTTGAGAACTTTTTGACAGGATTTCATCCCCAATTTTTATAACTCTTGACGTTGGGTGGTATTTATAATGCCTTTATTCCTCCACTCTACGATCGCCCTTATGAAGGCTCAATTTTGGAAATTGAATTTCTTCCTAGTATTTTTAATCAACTATGATGATTATTGTATACAGGGTCTGTCCTGAATGAAGCCAGACTAAAGCTGTAGAACTCGATTTATTGAAACTATTGCAAAGTATAATTAATATTCTTCAAAGTAACTTCCTTGTGCATCTATTCAGCGCTTCCAGCGTTTCTGCCATTGAATATATGCGTCCTGGAACTCCTTTTCCGAAATACTGTTCAGGGTCCTTCTCACAGTGCCTTGAACAGCTTCAATGGGTTCGAATCGGCGTCCTTTGAGGTCCTTCTTTTGCGAGGGAACACGAAAAAATCACAAGGGGACTCATACGGGCTGTAAGGAGGTTGTGGAAGCATAGTGACCTTTTTTTTTGGTCAAAAAGCCCTGCAAAATATTCGCCAGTCACAATTGGGCGCATTGTCGTGGTGCTGGGTCCAGTTGTTAGCGATGTCTGGACGAGCGTGGGCGACGCGTTTTCAATGTCTTTCGAGGACTTCGACGTAAAAAGTGGAGTTGAGCGTTGTTCCTGCTGGGACAAACTCCTTGTGGACGACGCTCTCTCTTACCTCCTTATAGGCCTTATGCCAGACAAAACCTAGGATCTTGTCTTGCATTTTTCCCCGTACGCTGTTCTCAACATTTACAGAGTCTCCGTCTCAGATTTCCCGAGCCTGACACAAAATTTAATAGCGTACCCGTTGCTTGATCAATGTTTAGAGACAATACACCTATACAGCGCCTCACGCGACAAGCGACCTACTTCGTAACACCGCTCGAAGCTGGTATTTTGTTCAGTAGTTTGGTCGTGCTGCTCCTCCAACTAGTAGGTACATCGGTAATTTCTAAGATGGTATTGAAAATTTCGGAAAGTTGTCCTGCTAAGTTTTCGCCTCTATACGTAAATAATAGCTCGTTAGTCATATTATCTGGATCTGAGGGATTTCCCTTTAGTACATCTAATTCCTCTGTGGCTATTGTTGTACTTCGCTTTGGCATTGAGTCTATTTTAAATGCATCTAGTTGGTCGGAGTTTGAGTAGAGTGCCCTAAAATTGTTTCAATGGATTTTTCTCTTTAATGCTCTCATCATCTTCCAGATTATTTTCTGTGATCCGTGCATGTTGTTCTCCATCTCCTTACTGGATCTGATTATCTAATTTAACAGGTCTAAAGTGTAATCTTATTGAGCTGGGACTAGAATATCGTCACTGTAAACAGGTCTGATAGTGAAGGGAGGGTTGTGATCTATCCACACAGTAAAAAGAAACTTTTTTACTCAATTAAGGTATTAAGGTATTAAAATGATATATTCATTCTTCTTAACGATCATCATTAATTGTAGTGTATTATTATAATTATTACTTTGAAGATCTTGCCTTAAGCGTATTATTTTGTAATTGAATACGATAATCTTGGCTGCACCCATAAAGAATCAAGAGCAATCAAACAAAGCAAAGAAATGTAAATAAAAATGAAACAAACTGAACAGGGTATAACGAATGTTGTGTAATAGGCGAAAACATGGCAAAATAGAGATCTCGAGGCGTTGATTAAAACCAAATACGAATTGATCGCGATGGGGACCACCAAAGCCAACTAACTTTGTTAGCGATATCCATGTTGAAGCAAGCAGTACAGTCTTTGTTGGAATACGAATAATGCGTTGGTTGCGCTTTTCTTCTAATTAAAAGCTTTTCGATACAATCAGAAGAGAACAGGGTAAAATTTTTGTTTTTTTAGAAAATTAATTAATCACTCAATAGACATAAAAGGTATCAGTTGCAGCTCAATTAGTTGAAGCCATAGGCTCGACATATGTATCAACTAACATTTATGAGAACAGCATGATCGATGGGCTATGGTTGTAACTTATCCAAAATCTTCTTCAAGATTAAAAGGTGTTACTACATCCCATAAGTGATAATAGAAGAATGTAGAAAGCAGAAATGATGGAATAAACCAGTGAAGAAGTCGGTAAAGTATGAGAGGAAGGTTATAGTGGACGAGGAAGAGAGATTGCTGAACATGATTTATTTGTAAAAGCTGGAGGACGAAACAAAGGATATCTGTTTGAATGAATGGGCAAAAGAAAGGATGAAAGTGTTTGAATGAATACAGTGAAAATGTGTGATGTGGACGAAGCTGTAAATGAACTTAAGATAAGTGTGAATGATATTGTAGTGCAAGAAAGATGGAAAAGAATGAGAAATGAGAGATGCAATAGGAAATATTTGAATGGAAAGCGAATGCCAGAGTAGATAACATCAAATATTGGGATGAAGAAAAATAGAATGTTTTCTCGATTTAGATCTAAGAGTGATCAAGGGAGTAACATGCATTGGATGGAAAAAATTGAGAGGATATATGGAAGAGATGAGGAAAGGTGGAGCATTGGTGGAGTGATGAAGACAGGTGTTTGACGGGGAATGTAAGAGTACGTTTGGGAGGAGAAATAAAAGGCGTAGGGATAATGGAAAGAATTATTGAGAAGAGAAGGAAGAGGGAAAGAATTAAACTAAGAGGAAACATTCCTTATTCCTTTTCGTAGGAGGAAAAGTAGGAGCTAGTCGATTAATTGATTTGAGAAACCGGTTAATCGCTTAACCGAAAAGTTGGAAAAAATTTACGAAATAATTATATTGTATTTAATTATAAAATAATATTTTTGAAAAATCAATGAGTCGAATTTAATTTTAGACCGTAATTTAATTCAAAAATTACCCGCGACTGAACTCTTAGTTGAAGTTGGTTAAATTGATCCCAAAGCCTTCTACACATTTTCAGTTGTCGGTGTTTTAATTCTTGTAGATTCAAACATTTTCAATTGTTACATTAAAATATTTGTAAACTGAGACCCCTCTTTCTTCTTTTGAATCCTGCAACACTGTCTGAAATTGTTTCCTGCATCTGCTGAAACAAGTATGTTGTTGTTGCAACTTCAACTTCTGTTCTTTCCTCAATTTCTTCCACAATCTCACCGTTGTTCGAAACATTAAATAACCTTTCTGCTAAAGAAGTTGCTAACGAATAGGTAGAAGATAAAAGTTCTGATGATTTGTCTGCTTGAGGAAAAGAGCCGCAATGTAAAAATTTGTATAATGATGTAATAGCTATATTTCTCAGGGGGTTAAATTAGGTTAACGTTAGGTTTGGTAATTTTTATTTTTATGAAATCATAATTTTCATGCACATAAAACTATTTATTCTTGGGCGATATAAAAATTGACAACTTTGGAATAAATACCTACTTTTAGAGTCTTGTGGAGATGCGTACAACTGACCTGGCGAATTGCGCGCAAGGACAGTTTCATTTAATAATAAAAGTTGGTGATTCCCCGGATAAAGGTTTCTAATCATTTGAAAATTAAGTTTTCTATTCGTTGAAAATGTAGAAAAAACCGGTTACTGGTTAACCGATTTTGCAAACCATTGAATTTTTTGGATTGGATTGAACTTTTTAATATCAGAATGGCGCTATTGAACTCAAGCTGTCAAGTTATGATAGCTGAAAAAGTGTCCGGGGAATTCAGTATCGCAAGAAGCCTAAGACAAAGAGATGCCCTCTGAGGCATCCTCTTTAACCTCACTCTGAAGCGTATTGTAAGGAAGATTTAAGTGAACCCCGGAGGAACTCTGTTCAGCCGCTCTTTGCAGTATCTGGCTTATGCTGATGATGTGAGCCTTTTCGCTAGAAGAGAAAGGCAACTTAGAGAAGCTTTTCAACAGCTGGAGAAAGAGTCTAAAGAAGCAGGACTTCAGGTAAACATGAGCAAAACAAAGTATATGGTAATGTCCCGAACGGTGCCGCTTACTGTGCCACCACTTACTATTGGGGATCACCAGTTTGAAAGGATACCTACTTTTAAGTATCTTGGCTCCCTTGTCACTAAGAACCATAGCACACAGTTTACAATAAAAGAGTACATCAAAGCGGGAAACAAAGCATATTTCAGAAGCTTCTAAAATCTCGCTGAGTGTCGTGGTAAAGCAAAAAGTGGATTTGCAGAAGGCCTGTAGTAATATACGGGAGTGAAACATGGGTGCTGACTACACACGATGAGAGGATTCTGAATACAGGAAGCGGAAAATCCTGCGACATGTATTTGGTCCAGTGTGTCTGGCATATGAGAAAGATACATGCACTCTCCGGGGACTGAAGTAAAAAAAGCGCGGAATCGATAGCTGGGCCATCTCCAACTGTCAAATGCCAGAAGTGGGGTCGTAGAAAGTGTTCACACAACAACCGGAAGGGCGAAGATTGGTAAGCAGGCCCAGAAACCGCTGGTTGAAAGACGTGGAGAAGGACCTCCAAAGCATGCGCGTTATGGAGGAGGCTCGAGTTCTTGATGGGCTGTAACGTCATTGGGCAATCCAATTCTATTATAATTCAATTCAAATTCTATACAATTCAAATTCTAATCCAATTCTGTTCAAATAACTCATAATTATTCATGGGACATAATAGTTGTTAAGATTTGTTCAGGCCGCGAACTTTGCAATTTAGTCCAATATAAATTGTTCGAAGGGACATAAAATGCGATGCCACATTACTGATTTCGAACTGATAGTAATCACGGAACTCAATTCAAACATATCTTTTCAAAACTGTTAATTTAATGATGACAAGAAAAACCAACTTACAACTTATACTGACGTTAACGTAATAGTATTATTATCAATATAATTATCTTAGCGAGAAAGATACACAATGTTAAATGAAAACAATTAAATTTTGTTGTCGGCAAGCTGCCAACGAAAATTACATACGCGAAGTATAATTTATAGTGTGTATATAATTCTCTGCGCAGGCACACGCATCGGCGTTTTCTCACCAATTTTGCTTGTTCTTTTAATATACTTCCATGTTGCCGCTTTTGATGATATTTCCATACAACTTGCTTCTCGATAGACATTAATTGTTTAGTACAAATTTAAAATGTTTTAGATAATTTTGTGAAGCATTTTGCTATTAATAACGAACCAATGTGTCCAATTGCTTCATCCATTAAAGTCCTTGGAAGTAGACCCAGCTACATTCTCGGTAAAAACGAGATTCGCATAACACACGAAATTCGTTAGCTGAGATAGGTAGGGCTAGGAGAGCTTAACCACGCGATCTAGTAGTAGTCGCGAGTTTTCGCATAGTTTTCGCATAGTGTACAAAGTGCCGGAGACATTAAGTGAATAATTAATTAAATAAAGTAGAGTGGGCACTCGAGTGCAAGATGCCGCGTCTCTCCGACAATGAAAAATGTGATCGCATCATTCAGGAGAATAGCAATTACCGAAAGGCAATTCCCGAAAAGGTAAAGGGAAGTATTCTCAAAAGGGGAAGTATTATTATCCGATAATAGCTACGCGATCCTGAGATGTCAAACCATGGAAGTGGAAACAAAGGAAGTTTCACAAGGAATCTTGAGAGCTAACTGTAAACGGAAGAAGGAAGCCTAAAGGAATGACGGTGCAGCATCTCAATTAGGAACTGACTCGGACAGTTCTATCATTTCGGGAGAATCTACCCTGTCGTCAGCATCTAAGCTAATGCAGAATACATCAGCTGCAGAAAGTTGGGCCCCAGTTAGAGTGGGCAGAATCCAAAAACCATCTCAAGTTCAACCCAAAAACCAGGAAACCGCTTCCAATTGTTATGCACAACAGGGACCGATATAAATATATTAAGGAATGTGTGGAAGACAACAACGTGACAATTATAAAAACCATTTCATCTGCGGAAGGCATCAAACTAGTCACTGAAGATAATTTCAGAAAGAATTGGCTGTCAAAGAAACATACCATACATTATAGTTGCCTGAAGAAAAAGTACTTAACGTCCTATTACGCGGCGTTCCCCAATACCTGGACGTAAATGACATTCTGGACGATTGGGACAATAAAGGCATCAAGTTTAAATCAGTGAAAAGACTGGGTAGCAAGAATAAGGCTTTCGCGTTAGTACTGGTTAACACGGAACGCTTAGATGAAGGAAAAACTAAGAATAATGATGAGTGTAAGAATAATCACAGAACCTAAAAGACGTGCTACAAGAACAACCCAATACTAGCGTTGTTAGGCATACGTCCACATCCAGTTCAGGTGCACTGCTGCCTACGTTTGTCTGAGTCGCGGCAATGTGGAAAGCAGAGCTGATCGCGCCATATGCGCGGGCATAGGTCGTGGCTATGCGGACATCAGAGCTAGACGCGCCAGAGGCGCGGCAATGCAAAAGCAAAGCTGACCGCCGCAGACCGTGACAATGCGGACAGCAGAGCTGATCGCGCCATATGCGCGGGCGCAGGTCGTGGCTATGCGGACAGCAGAGCAGCCACGCCGGTCACAGCAATGTGGAAAGCAGAGCTGACCATCGCAGGCCGTGGCAATCCGGACAGCAGAGCTATATGCGGCAAAGGCTGGCAATACGAAAGCAAAGCCATGGCAATGCGAACAGCAGAGCCAGCCGCGCCTGAGGCACGGCAATGCGAAAGCAAAGCTGACCGCCGCATGCCGTGACAATGCGGGCAACAGAGCCAGCCGCGCCTCTGGCTGATATGGGAACCAGATACCTGAAGGCAAATATGGGAACCAGATAGGGACAAAACAACGTTTGCCGAATCCACTAGTAATTGGTCTTAATTATTTTTTATGATCATTTATTCTTCAATAGGAAATAATGCATATATTGTGAAAAAGGAAATAGGACTATCTCCAGAATGCGTGCTTAAACAGATACATTCCCAATTGCTGTATCGTACAAGTCGAAAAAACCTAGAATGTCTTGATTATTTACGTTAGCTTAAAATGTCAACACTGGCTTCCTAATATGATATGTTTTCTGTGAAATTCAATTTACATGTAAATCGTATCCATCGCATACTTGCGAACCATCTTTAGATTAATTTGAAAACTGTCAAGAAGGATTCCGTCTCGTTTCCCCGAGGTTACATGCAGCCAGAGATGCGTACGCATTGGATATAATTCAATGGGTTAGAAATGTATCATCTTATAGACAAATTGTAAATTTTACTGTTATGTAATTTAAAATGATTTCATACTAACCATCTTAGGATTTGTATTATCATTATAAATTTATTCACACCTTAAAGTTCATAATTTATATATCAATCTGGCGAAGAAAATAATCAATACAATACTTATTGAATTAATTTATTATGGGTTTATGGCGAGAGAGTTCAAAATATGTTTACGGATTTTTCAAAGTTCTTTTGGATACAGGATCCATTTGTTGACAATAGAAATGAGGAATTTGGAGCTGGCACCTTCTTCTTCCGGTCCCATATGCATCCTGCACGTTGGGCATCTTCTGCACATTCCTCAATTGATTGTAAGGGTATTGTCTTCTGCCCGACGAAATATGGTTGCCACATCTGGCACCCCGCTCC